>VWZU01019442.1:692452-703872 GCA_013397095.1 Sterrhoptilus dennistouni | reverse complement strand
CGCCCCGCACATGGCGGGGGCCGTCAGCAGCACCAGCCTCAGCTCGGCCCGGGCCGCCAGCACGGCCTTCAGCAGCCCCAGCAGCGCCTCTGTCGCCACCGTCCTCTCGTGGACGTCGTCCAGGACAATGACACTGTAGCAGGTCAGGAGGGGCGTGGACATCATCTCCCTCTGGAGCATCTCATCCGTGCAGTACCTGCAAGGCAGACACACAGAACTCGACCAAGCCTCTTGGACTGTTATTGTAAGAAATTAATCCAGTGTCTTGGTTCTTTCTGCTCCAACTGTCTTGGGTTGTAGTGTGGGATGTACACAAAGTATTTATTCTATCACCATCTTCATGAACTGTTAAACCAGGTGCGGCAGTGTTTTCCCGGGCCCCCTTCCTTTGGGCTCTTCTGCTAATGGCCCATTAACGCCTGGCCCATGAGTCACAGGTAACTCCCTCCAGGGGTTATCTCTGTTTAATGGGCCATCAAGGACCCACTTCACACTCATCATCCCATTGTGAGATGCTCTGCCCAGGGGGAGGAGCCAAGCATTCTCACCTGGATATAATCTAGGATTTGGAACAGTGCAAGGAGCCCTTACCTACTGGCAGAGCTGCCAGACCTTTCTACAGGATCACTGCTTCAGGAAGACCAGCTCACCTGGACTGCTTCCACCATCCTGCTCAGGTTGTATTCTGACTCTGTCAGTGGTCCTTTGTGTTATTGCATTTATTTTATTTTATTTTTACCTTTTTACCTTTCTTCTTATTAAATTGTATTTCTGACTTGGAGCCTCTCACTCATTTTGTTTTCAAACCACGACACCAACAGAACGGAATTTGCAGAGAGATTTGTAGACATATCACAGCCTCAGTTACGTGTTTAAATCCTTCCTTAAGCAGCTACAAACCCGATTCAATGACACTCGGTGACACAGCAGTGGAAAGGATGCTCCAGGCAAAAGCAGAAATACTTCTGCCCTGAGATCATCTTCCACCACATGCCATAAACAATTCCTGAGCTAGGAATGAATCCTTTAGGATGAGGAAAAGAAGGTGCACTTGAGGCAGAGCCAGAACCTAGATGAGCAATTAATTTGTACCATGAGGCCCTCCTCACTCCTATCCCTGCTGCAGACAGGTTTTTATAAAGGATATTATTTTTGTTGTGTTGCTCAGCAGGACCTGGAATTCTCCAAGCAGGTTTTGATGTGTGAGAGGAAGGGATTCATCTCCCTCTCATCAGGAGCAGCTGCAGGAAGTTCTGCTGCAGGATGAGGTTTAAGGAGTTCTCCAAGGAAAGAGAAAGGACAGGCAAGAAGAGAAGTGGTGGAAATTAATTTTCAGAAGTGGTGAGTATCCTCTTCTCCACTGGAAACCCATGGCTGAGAAAAAACCTTGTTGTCTAGATATGATTGTTTGTGCCTCCCATATTTAGGAACCAGAGAAAATAACTCTGATAATTTTCTGGGAGGCTCAAAAGCTGAATCCCTGTGTTGCTGCTGTCACCTGCTTGTACTTACATTTCTTATCTCCTAAAATTCCCCCTGAATACTCTTTTCCTCTTGTTGCTGGATATACCCTCTTCTAGCCATGTTTTTTTGATTGCTTTTGATTTTAATTTTACTTTGGGAAAAATTATCCCATGTTCTCTTATGAGAATGAGTACTCCTGTACCAGATAATAGAAAAAAAAATAGAGGAAAATAAAAAGAGGTTACTGAGGCGTTTAATGAAATTTTGCATGGACAGTAACCTTGCCCACCTAAAATCTCTTCTATGATTTACCCCAGAGCCTCTCACTCAGGGGAGAGGGGAGAGGGAGAGGATGGTCATTGCAGTTTAAAACTTCCATGTGAGTGGAGGAGTGAGGCAAGATCTGTGGTGGCCGGGACTGAGGGAACGGCTGGAGTTGTGTCAGGGAGGTTTAGGCTGGATATCAGGGAAAGGTTCTTCCCCCAGAGGGTGCTGGCACTGCCCAGGCTCCCCAGGGAATGGGCACAGCCCTGAGGCTGCCAGAGCTCCAGGAGTGTTTGGACAAAGCTCCCAGGGATGCCCAGGGTGGGATTGTTGGGGTGCCTCTACTGGGTGATCCCTGTGGGTCTCTTCCAACTCACTGCACCCCGTGATTTCAACATACCACACAACTTTACAAAGCAGCTTTGATTTTCATTTGCAACACTTGCAGCGCTGTCAGCTGCCAATCTCTCCACACCTTGGCCCGCAGGCCTGCAGAGGCACCAACCTGAGGATGGTTTGGGGCGTGCAGCAGCTGTCGAAGGGCACGCTGTAGCCCACCTCGTGGCCCAGGCTGACGTCCATCTGGTCGGCCACGCGCAGGGCCAGCGCCACGGCCGCCTGGCGGAGCACCTGTGTGCACACCACGGCCCCGCGGGGCTGCAGGCACAGGCAGTGCTCAGCACACCACTGCGGCACCTGCGGGGACAGCAGAACACTGGGGGTGAGCACTGGGGTTCCCAGCATTGGGATTCCAAACAACTGGGGTTCCTTCAGCAGCCTGGGACAGCGGGACCGAGCTGAGGCACTCGCTACTTGCCTGCACTGCGCACGGGAATTGTCAACACTCTGATTTTCTTAACTTCTCATCATGGGTTAGGTTTATCTGGTGTAGGAATGCACCCCCCACATCCCAGCGGGTGTTTCCAGAGAAGGAAAAGGGGGTTCAGTTTTACCCCTGACTTTTACGGAAAAGCACCAGAACTTCCTGTTCGTCACTTACCGTGGTTGGCCCAGTCCCAGCACAGGGACACTGGCTGAGCTTTGGAAATGTTTCTCAAAACCCGTGCTTGTTCCTATTGGCAGCAAGCCAAATTAACCCTCCTTAATCCTTGTATTCGTAAGAAGGAGCACAGAGATGCTCAAGTGCTTCTTGGGATGTCTTAGCCAGGTGTCAGATGCTTCTCTGGCACCTGCACACAGCTTTGTTCTTTTGTTTCTCTATTGTTTGTTATTTTCTCTTTTATTAAAACCTTTGCTTTACAAAACACACCCAAGGGGCCGAATCACAATATTATTAAGTCACTCTGGAGGCTTTCAGACCAACCCCCCGACTTGATATATCTTCACAGGGCTCACTGCACTCTGGCCAGGTGTGAGCCTGTATCAGTCTGGGAATTGCTCAGCTGGGCTCGGGTTGGTTGGAATTTGCTGCAGAAGAGGAGCAGGGGGCAGCAGGGTCACTACAAGCACGTGCTGTAGTGACCCGATGGACCCAACCAGGTCAGTGCAGTTGTGTTCAGGGCTGGCTCAGCAGCCAACCTGCTCCTGCTGTGTCAAATACATGGAAAAAACGTAACCCAGGATTCCAAACTGACAAATGCCACAGCCAATATCTGTAATTTCAGATTAATTACTCTGCACACGCATAACTGAAACTGAACTGCTCCAGGAACTTACACAGCAGCTCCCTAATTTATATATTTACAGAACATCAACACTGGAAAATATCCATGTGGTGTTGTTACAAGAAATTAAAGTTGCATTATAAGTGTTATTTTAATGGGTGTATTAGGTTTCAAATCCTTCATTTAATCAACATCTAAACCTAGGTGCATCAGCCACATATAATTTATTTCTCTATAGTTATATGCATTTCTAGAAATGTTTAAAAGCCAACCAGCAATGTGCTCCATCTTATTAAAGGTTCAATAAAAATTGCCTTTTTAAAGGACAATTTAAAAGTTAACCTTTCTTGGCAAGTTGTTTACTATTACAGAAGTTTTTGTGTGGAAATTACAGTCAATAACAAGGGGTAAAAACTTGACACTCCGAAAATTATTTGAGTGTGAATCATTTTTATGGGAACATAGGAACTTTCAAGGAGAGGTGTGATGTCTCTAGTTCAATATGTGATCTCTAGAAGTGTCCAGAATCAAATCTGTAGGATATATGAGACGCCCTGCAACAGTAATTATCCTGCAGCTTTACCTGCAAGAAATTTTTCTCCTGATCCCTGTCATAAACAATATTTTGCCTTATAGCAATTACTTGAAAATTCTTTTCTACTCACTGTGACAAGAGACCTGGGTTATTATATATTGTTACAGCAGAATTTCATAGTCCTGACTGATATTTGTGTACTTGGACTTAGCTGAGATCTTGGCTTCAGTGGTTTCTTTTAACATAAGTTTCGTAAAGTAATTTTGTGCTGTTGGAGAAAACATTTGCTCCTGGTTGAAGGCAAGGAAAGACCATTACTTCTCCCTGAGAAGCAGCCCTGCTGATTTCAATCCTTCATGCCCTGGGAATTTTTTCACTTTATCTTGTGTCAAATCCCCTGTATTTCTTTCCTGATGTAGCACTAATCAGAACCAAAACACAAACTAACTGCAATTTTTTTTGAGCGCTTGAAGAAAGTTATTAAAATGTTTAATATATTTTAAATCTGCATTTGACTACATTAATCTTTAATCACCTTCTGTATTTCACTTTCCCTTTCTAGCCTTAATACTTGGATTACAATAGTTATAGTGGCTCTGAAATTCATACCTCATTAAATGTTCTAAAAATACTTTTAAAAAACCCCAGCCAAGTCTGTTGTACTGACCTGGGAGCTCTTGCCAGTCTTAGCATCTCCTGACACAATCACAATTTGATTATGAAGCAAACTTTCCATGAAAGTACGTTTTTCTTTCCATATTGGGAGCTCTTCCCTCTCTTTCATCAGTCTGTAATAACGGGAGGAGTAAGGCAAGCCATCAAAAGGATTAAGCTCTAAATCTTCTCCACAGACAAGAATTTCCTCTTCATCCCTGTCGCTGCCATCGAGCAATTCTGAAAAGCACTGGTTCTCTGGAGAAGAGGTTAAAAACTCCATTTTTCTTACATATATTATTCCCAGCAAAAGCACGTTAGTGTTGGAAGGAGTCCTTTGTGTGCTGATTGATCATTTTGGCCCCCTCAACCTGAGCAAATCCATTTTTCCTCGCTCCAGGATTAGTGTTTCTCAGCTCTTGGGTTTAAAAGTTCAGGCTCAGTGTCCAGCTGCCTTTGTTGGTCTGCTTGTCCTGCTCTTAGTGGTTTAATAACCCCAGTGAGCATCAAGGAAACATATTTAAAAAACAATAATCATCCAAAATCGTCCAAATGGCAGTGATGAAACCAAAAAGAGAAGCTGAGCAGCTTTTGTAGTTCAGCATTGAAGACTGACACCGCCAGTCCCAGTGTTTGCTCTTGTCCAGACTGGGGAATAATTGGGAAGAGCAGCTGAGCCTGACCTTTGTGGCTGCTGTGGGAGGCTCTGGAGCTCTGGCTGTGATTGCAGGGCTGGCATGTGGGAGCTAATCCCAGCACAAAACCTGCACCCCTGGGTGCTGCAGCCACTGCCTTTGTGCTCTGTGCAGGGCTTTAGCCAGGCAGAGCAGCAAGAACTCTTTTCATGCTCTCTGTGGATGTGCCTGGAGGTTTGGGAGGCTTTAACAGCTTTTACCACAGTTAAAATACACTTAATACAAGAAAAAAAAATCCCAGAGTGATGCCAGTTCTAATCCTTCAAGGGCACCAGAAGTGGCCTTGGACGGTGGTGGAAGGAAAACACTACAGATGTAAAGTAACTCCAACTCGGAGGACTCAAAAGTAGCAAAATAGTTTCCTAATCTTGGCTGAGCTGTACTGTAAGAGAAATATTAAATAACACTTTTTATTTTAGCTCCAGAGGGAAGTTCTCAGCAGGATGCTGATAATGTCCAGTTTTCATGCTCAGTTAGGTGGTTGGGCTGCATTTGGATTCCACTTTTCCTCTGACCTTTGTGGATCCCTCTAATTCACCCTGTTTGTCTGATTTTGTGCTCCTGCTTGTTGTTGCAAGCTCCCAACCACTGAGATCTCTGCCTCTCCCAAATTACTCAATAAGGCAGAAATGTCACGAGAGGATTGGAAGTTCAATCCCACAAAGGGTTTTTTTGGGTAAAATTCATCTTAAAATAGCATGAAGGATTTTTGGGGGGTAAAATTAATCTTAAAACATCACAAAGCAAATGTGAATTGCTATTATTCTGCATTTTCCTTATTTTTCACATATTTAGCAGCAGTAGCCCTCTGATTCCCTCATTTGCAGTACAGGCTCATCTCCTAAACACTGAGAATTGGACAGCAATATTCCTGGTTCACTGAACAAATTTGAATTGTCATACCACAGCAAATTTTTTTTGTTTTCCCTTTTTGGTATGTGTAATACAAGAAAGCAGATTAAAATGTTACCAAATCAAGAAGAATATTTCACTGTTTGAAAATGAAATATTTTGAAACTAATACTCCTTTCATGATAATGTTTTAAAAGACCAGGTTGTTGACTGATTGACATTATTTATCTCTGCTAAAATAGGGCCTGTAAAAAATGCTTTTTCTTTTCATCCAGGCCTTCAAGGACTTACAAGATGTGTGTTTTAACATAATATAGAAGGATTTAATTAAGTCTAATAAATAACAGAAACACTCTCTGCAGATGAGTGCTTTTAGTAAATTAGGCTATAAGCTGCTTTCAAAGGTATCAATGACTTTGTGGTTGGTTTAAATTTTATATTGTTGTGCAAGTGCTGATGATAATGCACTCTAGGAAAGGAATAAATACCACACAACATATTCTGGATATTTAATAAAGACTCCTTAATACTTAGGTACTCTTTACAGTTTTGCTATTAAATCTTTCAGGGGAGGAGTATTTTCTGTGTGTAATTTAAAAGAATTTGATCTGGGCTATCAATGGCATTACAGAGATCTTTCTTCCTCAGTTTTTCTCCCCATTTAAACAGAAATATTTTGCAATACCAATGAGAATTTAAGGGTGTTACATCTCTTTTTTTACCCCAAGAATGTTGTTTAAATATAGGGACTTAGATTAAATTTACTTTATAATGTAGTGAATAAAGCCTATGAAATGTGAAGGTGAAACATCCTGTCTTTTAAAAGTAGAATTACAGTTTATTGTTGTTAAATGAGAACCAGCAGATGCTGTCAAGAGCAGTTCCTCTTTCCATCCCATTTTTCAGCCCAGACTGTTTGATGCCAAATCCCTCCAGTGGGATGTGGAGCAGCATCTTTGCAACTGAAAGTGGAGGGGCTGCTCCTCACCTTGAATTATTTCAGTCCTGAAGGCTGTGATAATTTTCCCTTTTAACACAAAACCCCCAAAAGATGTGTCCTGGTAAGTTTTGGTATTTCCTCTTTCACTTTGTATGGCTGATCCATGCCCTGATGTCCCCCCTGCACTTCAGATCAGGAGCTGGGAACCAATTCAAACTTTTTTTCCTAATGAGGCCAAGCAAGGGCTGTGTTTTACCTGCCCAGACACCTGAGTTTATTCCCTGACACTGAATTATCTGAGCCTCTGTTTTTCCCATGCTCTGAGACTGTTGTGTTCCAGGGGTGTGAATGTAGCCACGATTAGGATGAGCCCAGGCTGGAGCTGGACCTGCAGCTCATCACCCGCAGCCCAAGGCAGGGGATCCAAGGAGCAGAGCTGGCTGAGACCCACATTTTGGCACATTAAATCCTCATGGAAGATGTTTCCTGAGCTGAAAGTGGGGCAGGGAATGGGACAGGGGTCTCCTTGTACACAACAAAGCTGATCCAGTCACCTGTGTGAGCAAAGCAGCTGCAGTGGCTGCAGGGGCAGAACCCGGGGTGAGAATGTCTCTGTGATTTATGGAGTCCTGCTGCTGAAAATGACACTTTAATAGTCTCAGCAGGAGTTCTTGTTGTTGTTTTGCTTGCTTTTTTATGCTGCTATGAATATGAAAGCTTGGTGCCTGGCCAAGAGGCAGCAAATAAATGTGAAAAAACTCCCTCTCATTTGAAGACTCTGTTACTTCTCTCTTGGCCTACAGACAGCAGCATTTAACCTTGCTTATACTGTAACTAAATGTCAGTTTATTGAGCAAAGTATAAAACTAAAGCAGAGAGTTTTCACCAGTGACAGAGACACCAGCAGCACAGATGTGTTCACCCTTCTATTGTATTTTAATTCCCACTTAAGGTCCTGCTGTCTGGTAAAATATTTTGCATTACTGCTCTTAAAAGTACTGACAGCTAGTGATGTATTGGTGTAGAACAAAGTGTTTCAAGTCAAAATGTATATAAAAAATAATGTAATTTTAACTCTCTGGTTGCCCTGTATTGGATGGTAAATGTTATGAGAATTGAGCTGAAGCTGTGCATGTTTATCCAATATAATTGGCTGGGGTGTCTTCCAGGACCTTCAATCCCAGGTCAGCCCCAGGAAAGGGCTGGGCTGGTTTAGTGTGGAGCACTCTCTGAATGCCCTCAGTGTTCATAATTAGAAACAAAAGACAGCTCAAACCAAATTTTCTTTGTGAATTACCATACTCCTCACCAGCATTTGCTTAATAAAACTATTGGTTATCTCATTTTCTGCAGTGAAGCTGGGTTAGGACACCATCCACAGAACTGTCAGCCCCACATCAGATCTGTGCTTTTATTCTGCTTTTGAATGATGACATCCAAAGCAAACTCCTAGCTCTGTGTGCCTTTTGCAAGTACATTTTTTCCTAAGCTGTTTCAGAGAATGGCTTTAAGGACAATTTAAACACCAAGACAGCTTAAGACAGATGATAGGAGGCCTAAATGAAGTTTTATTCTAATTTATTTGGGTTTTGGTTTTTTTTTATGTAATGGGATATCTTAATCTGTTTTCTATTCTCTTTCTGTTGCTTAGAAAAGCGAGACTAGCTTTGTGGTTTCAGTTCGTGAGCACAATATTCATGTGTGCTATAGAGTTAACACTTTCCAGAGCTGCGGGAGGAGAGAGAAATAAAGATAATTCATTGGGAAGAGAATAAAAACATATTTTAAATCTGGATTAAAATGAGATGAAGACTTGAAGACTCAGCTGAGACAGCATTAGCACAGTTTTTTCCACATGACAGCAATGAGGGATGAGGAGTTTGGGTGGGGGCCAAAATGTCTGATGGGGCAGCAACAAAAACTGGAGCTGTAGCAGTGCAGGGAAGAGAGAGACTTTGAGCTGTTTGAGAGACCTGCTTTAAAAACTGCTGAGAAATATTCTCTGAAAGGTTCCTGGTACAAGTTAGAACTGCATTTGTGAAAGTACTGATGATGTGGTGATGTTTTCCTGTAAAGGCAGAAATATTTTCACAGTCCAGAATATGAATTTGTGGATTTTGAGGAAATAAAGGGGTGTTGAGCAGTGAAAGAGGAAAGTGTTCAACACAAAGGAAAATGAGCCAGGTGGAGTTATCGCAGACAAATACAGGTGGTGACACAATTTATGGGCAGCTGACAAGGCAGCAAGTGGAAGGACCAAGCTTTGGTCACCTAAAGGCTGTGGCAGGAGGTGCAGAGGAGCCTTGATTTAACCCAGGGACATTGAGGAATCTTTACTGGGTTGTTCAAATAACCCTCCCCAAATGAGAGGAGGATTCCAGCAGCAGAGGTGGCTGCAGGGACCGGCAGAGCTGCTGTGTCAGCAGCAGGGGCTCAGCTCTTGTTTGGGGAATTCAGTTTTCTTTACAACTCTTGGCAGCAGCCGTGAAACTTTGAGATTGTTCATTGCTGCTCTGATGGATGGTGGAGTGAGAAGCCTCTGTACTCCAGAATTAATTTTCTGTATTCTAAGGTCTTCCAAATGCCTCTTTAGGGTTTGATTGATGTGGCTGCTTTTTATATTTGCCCAATAAAATATATTACACACACACTCCCCAGTGTTTTTATGGCACAGGTGTCTGCCTTGCTCTGCACTGAGGTTTATTCCTTTCTCTGTGGGTATGGATTCCTGATGCTTTAGATCCTGCAGAATGGGAAAACATACATAAAGGTAATTTATTTTATTTATTATTGTATAAAAAACAAATTTTGTGGCTGCTTTATTGTAAGGACAAATTCTATTGATTTCTCTCACGTTCTAAAGCTTTTTATTTCTTACAAAACCACAAAATATGCTGAGCTGGAAGGGACCCACAAAGTTCATTGAGCTGTAGTTTTTTACCATGCTAACTTCTAAGGAACTTGTAACTTAATAACTTATTTAATGGAGCATGAGATGTGAAGCGAAAATGTTGCACATTACAGATGTTTCTGATAAACAAACCCTGCACAACACAGTGCTGCAAATAAAAACGGGGAAAAGGTGAGAAATCTGCCTTTGGGAAGGATGAGGATTTTCCCTTTAGGAAGGGTGAGGACTTTGCCTTTAGGAAGGATGAGAACTTTGCCTTTAGGAAGGATGAGGATTTTGCCTTTAAGAAGGATGAGGATTTTGTCTTTAGGAAAGATGAGGACTTTGCCTTTAGGAAGGATGAGAACTTGGCCTTTAGGAAGGATGAGGATTTTGCCTGCTGGGGTTGGACATTTTTTTTCCTTTACTGTTCAAGTTCAGCTGCTGATGCCAGGCCTATTATCCTGTGTCACAGGGAACTGGCAGAGATCATTGTGCTCTGAAATAACATTTTGGTTTGTTTGGCCACTGGAGATTGTTTCATGTGACACTGCCCTGGCTCAGTGTCCCTCTGTGCATTTGGGCACTCTCACTGCTGGGTTTCAGCACAGACCTGTGGTCACAATGTCACCATCAACTCAACACCCAGAAAATCCCACACTGAGCCTTTGGGCACCTTTTCTTTAATTACAATATTCTATCCCTGGCCAGGTCAGTGGGAGTTTTGTTGCAGACAGAAGTGAGGTCAGTCTCCGTTTTTTGGATTTACCCTCCAGTCATGATTCAAGCCAGAGAATCAGGGGAGCCAATGTGAGCTGACAGGGCTGTGCTGTGCCAACTCCAGCCCTCCCTGCTGGGGAATGTGCAGATAATGTTTAGGATGAGTGTCTGCTCCAATACAGATACAGAACTCATTTTTAATTAGTTCTAATTTTAATTATTTTTTTTTAAATTTAACAGGAATTTTTGCATCAATAAAAATCAAGCCAGATTTTCTTTCAGAAAGTGTTGTTAATATGTCTGGGATGTGTGTGGTTAAAAGGATTATGGAAATGCAGCTTATTAGATCAAGGTAGAGTAACCCTTATTGTGGGGTCACACTTTGTTAGAGTTTTCAGCTGCAAGCAAAAAAGTCAATGTTAGATAATAAGTCATCTCTTGACCTTAAATTTCTATTCACCTCTAAAAGAAAGCAGAAATAATTTTACATGTTGATTAAGAAAAATTCCTGCTTTATTATTTTTTTCTTCATTCTCTGTAACTGTGTTGTTTCTTCTGAGACCATTTCACCTTTTGTTTCACCTTCCCTTTGAAAGCCTCCTGAAAGATAACTTTGATTTTGCTTTCTTAGTGCTAAAGCAAACTGCAACACTAGAACATTTTGTAATGTGTTAGGAAGGGCTTTATGGTCATGGGAACAAAACCTGGTTGTGAATGAAACCGGAAACCTTTAATAATAAATACAGTGATTTAAAACATTTTAGAGCTGCTGAAATTGGGG
>VWZU01019442.1:624602-692286 GCA_013397095.1 Sterrhoptilus dennistouni | reverse complement strand
CTACCTTCTGTAAGTGCATTTTGTTTTACACTTTGGATTACAATTGGATGGGATAAATGATATTGTTTATTTTTAAGAACTACACAGGTTTTCATGAGCTTTGGATGAGGTGTTGAATATTCAAATACACCTACTCACTTTTATTTTCAGTTACTTCCAGTCATGACCTTTATTAAATAAATCATTAAGAACAATCTTGTACAAGTGGGACCATAAATCACATTTTGGTTCTAGGAAGTTATAAAGGAGGGGGTTTTGTTTCTTTCTCTGTAGGTAAAATATACCAATTAATAAGCACTCTGTTGTGCTTTTCTGCATAATGAAGAGCAACAATGTTTGATGAAACACCAGTGAAAGGAGACAAATGGATTGCAAGTCAAGAGGTGATGGAGAAAAGCTATTAAGAAATAATAGTTAAAGCAATAAAATCATATTCCTAATCACCTGAGGGCAGATAAGCTTTGGATTTTTTTGGATGGGGAACCCAGATTATGTCATACAAATACTGATTTGAAAATCCCTCAGGAAATGTTTGAATTTTTCAGTGTCTTTAGGTGAGATGTGGTTACCCAGAGGGGTTGGCAGTGATGGAATGTCCAAGGCCAGGCTGGCTGGGAGGAAGAGGATGAGCCTTAAGGTCCCTTCCCACCCCAACATTTCCATGCTCTAAATGCTGCTTCAAGGCTTTCCAATGAAATTTTCACCAGGGAAATGAAACTCTTCTCTCAAATGATGCCTTAAGTTTTCTCTTTCCTGTATTTCAGGTTCTGTGCTGCCCAGGGGGGCAGTTCTGAGCTCACAGTCAGTGTCACTCAGCTCTGCACAGAGCAGGGACACAAAACAAATCCTTTTCCTGCTGCACACCAAGGACAACTTTCAGGCCCAAAAGCACAAACAAGGGTGGCTGAAGGGAGGAACAAGAAGGATGGGACCTCACAACCTGGAGCTGGAATTGGACAATTAAACCCCAATATGCAAGTGGACTAAAACTTATAAAAGTGCGAGATCTCACGACCGGCCAGCCATTTCGTGCCCATTTTGTGACCATTTTGGATCCACCTTGGGTGTAGCCCTGGTCAGGCCTTGTCCTTCCCGAAGTGTATCCTGGAGGCCTTTTAATAAATATCTCCTTTATTCTTTTAGCTCTGTCCAGTCTCTGTTCCAGGTCAGCCTTCCCCAGGCATCAAAACGTGCCCTGCAAAAGGAATGTTTTACACAGAGAGGATGTAAAACCTGCCGGAAGCCTTGGTACCACCTGGGTAGAGAACATGAAATTGGTTAATTAATTGGTTAATTAATTGGTTAATTAATGCTCTCTGGGTGCTCCTTGTTACTCCCATGTGACCCCCCCACCTTTGGCTGTCACCATGTGCAGAGGGGATGGAATTTCTACAGCCAAGGGTTATAATTAACTAATAACACATCAAGAACATCTTTGAAAGGTATTTTTGTCATGAGAGAAGTGTCTGAGTAACCTTTTAGCACAAAGGGAATGAATGCAGAATAGAGTGAGACAGGGAGAGTAAATAATGAGTTGGTTTGTTGAATGTAAGATGATTTTTGTTGCTCACTGGCTTAAAAAAATTAGGGGTTGCTTTGTTTTGGTTCAGTGCAGTTCAGCTCACTGCAAACACTCCTGAATTTCCTGTGATTCTTTAAAAATAAGTACATCTTGCAATGTTTTAAAACACTATTGAAGAACAATTTGATTTTTTTTTTATGGGTACTCCAGTCACAGCCTTGTAAATAGAAACTTCAAAAGGAAACCTAGAAATATTTTCATGGAATTCAGGTAATATTTGTGATACTGACACCTGTAGAGTTTGATCTTTTTGATTCTTTATGAAAGGAGATTTATGTCCAAATGTTATTTTAAGGAGTCAGCTGCAAGTGTTGGTATCCTTGGGCATCCCAGCTCCTGGGGCTGGGGGTGTTTTCCCAGTTTGGCTCTTTTTCCCACTGCTATTGAGAATATTTCCCTGCCACCTTGACTCAGACATCCTAAGAATGTACAAAATCAATGGTTTTCCTCATCTTATCATTGGAATTGCACCTTCCACTCTTCTCTCAGTTTTAGAAAATCTTTTCTTCCCTGAAGATCTCGAAAGCCAGAATTTGTCTCTTCACGTTTCACACAGATTTTTTTCCCTCACTTATGTATTTTTCTCATGATATTAATGCTTATCAAGAGTCACATTTTTGTTTTCAGAATCTTTCCTTTTATATTTTGCTTATATCCTGATTTATTAGAAGTAGATTAACCAGAAACAAAAGTGCTGCTTGGCTTCTGAAATCACTTAAGTGAATATATCTTGCCTAATTAAATGTCTCCATATGGATTTTTGCAGTCCTCACTTTTGGTGTTTGTTTGCGAGTGATATTTTATTCGTTATAGGAATTTTCCTTTTGTACTGGATGGAAATTCAGTATTTGAAGTTGAGCATTATTGGCTAATTAAGCAGCAATTAAGAACATATAATATAATCCAAATATGTGTCTTTTGTCCAGATTTAAATATATTTATCTGTTTATTTAGTATATTTATTTTATAAACATATTTTTAAAGAAAATAGAAGAATAGAAGGGAGCTTCTAAAGGGTTGTTTAAAAATTTTTTTGTATTTTTTCTTTTATTTTTTGTTGTTTCCTATATTTTCTTGCTTTGTGACTCAAGCCACATGTATGTTAACATTTATATTTATATACAAATATATATTTTTATATATTTGTATTCTTATATTTATATATTTATATCTATACAGCTGCCAAAAGCCTGCCTGTAGCATCTCAGATTTGATGGGAAAAAAAATTCAGAGTTTATTGAATTTCTTTTCCCTATAAATCTTTTTATACTGTGCACAGGAAGATTTACAGTGAAAAAAAAGGTTACACTAAAGCTGGCTGCTCAGTATGGAAACCATAAGGCACTTCAATAAAATAATTTTAGATACAATTCATTCATGAAACAGTGAATTTTAAAGTTGATTCTGTTATTTAGATATAGATGCAAAATAATTTCTGTGTATATTGCTGTGTTCTCCAAGTGCTGTATCAAACAATAGCATTATTTATTCAATGTCCAAAATCCATCTTCTCATATATGGAAGTATTTATATGAAATATATCATAAAATTAATTTAAAAAATATTATTAATTTTTAGGGTAAAGACCCATCAGCAAACCACATCCTGTAGTTACAGAAGTTTTGCACCCCCATATTCAGCTGCTTTGGGCTCCAAAGAGGCAGCAGATAAAGAGGCTGATAAGGACAATAATTGGGATATCCCTGGAGACCCAACATTGCATCCTAATGGAGTCAAATATTAGAGAAGTGCAAAGTTAATGTGGAATTCTCTCCAGATTTGTAAAATGCTTTAAATCTCGGAGGGATTGAAATGCTGAATATTTGCTGTAAATGTGCATTTCAAAAAGAAAATGTAATTTGTTCCCACAATAAGCTCCAGAACCACTTGTACCAAACCAGTATTTTCTATGTGCTTAAATAATTCGCTTTTTTAGCTGCTGTCCCAAATAATTTCTGAGTCTGTTTCCCTTTCCTTTGAGTTAAACACGGTGTAAAAACTGAGAGTTTGGTTACAAAGGCTTCACACTTCGGTTGTTTTCCTGCAGAAAAAAAAAAAATCACGTTTTCCTGGGAAATGCCGTGATTTGCCCAGGAAAGTTTGTCACTAGGTGGCAGGATCAGACTGTCTTAGTGCCAGCATTCCTGAGGATTTATTCCCTAAACACCCCTTTGATTATCCCCAGCATTCCAAAACATCGAAATGTTACAATAAATTGTAATAAATGCAACGCTTTTTCATGAGTTGAGGTTTTTTTTAATAGCAGGTGTACCGTGCTGGCCTCCAGAATCACTGAAATATTTCATTAATATTCCCTTTGAGATCAAACCTGCTCGTTTTTGCTGGAGCATTGGCAGTATTTTACTACTCAAAATTTGTAATGATGTGTAAATAAAAACATGTTGGTTTTCCAGAGGGGTCTAATATTCACACATTGCCTTACCCTGGTGTGGAGATGAGGTATTTATTGATTTATGGTGAAAATGGCCTTTGTTTTGTGGCTCTTTTTGTGGCCATTTTTCCTTGGAGAACCCCCAGTTCCCAACCCCAGTTAAAGATGTTACAAATTGGATTTTTCCTGTGTGGGCCAATTGGAAATGTCTCTGGCTGGGGCCGTGGGTAAAACTGGACAAACTCTGCTGTAATTGGCATTTGCATTCTGCTCTCCATTTATTCCATCCAAACAAACCCTGGTGTTCCAATGGAGGCTGGAATATTTTGGTGCCTGGATTTGACAGATGGAACAGCTCTGCAGAACCTGAGGAGATTTTCTTTTGAGGGATAAAACAATATGTTTGGGAAACATTGGAGGGACATCTCTGCTTACTTGCTCTGTGCTGAAATGCCTGGGATACTTGAAGGAACAATTTAAATTTCATTTTCAGGGATGTGTTACAGGTTGTGAGCCAAGAGTGTCCTACAGACATGGATTAAAGGTCATCAGTTATAGTCCAGTTATTCCCTACCAGAAAATAGCCCAGATTTTAAATTATAAATTAAATTACTATTATTATTGTTGTTGATAAATATTGAAAAATATTCATTATTATAATAATTATTATTGAAAATATTGAATATTGATTGAAATTACTAATTCAAGGCTTCGTTATATAGGCTTAAATTTAAAAGCTTAAGAAATTTGATTTCTGGGCAGGCACAAGGGAAATAATATAATTTTACTTTAATACTCAGGCTAGCTAATATGGACTAAAGTTCTTCTGTAGATTAAATTACAGTTATGAAATTCTCTAGAGTGCTCCATGACATAATTCTAAAAACAATGAATAAAATCTTATTTGATATTTTTAAATTTTTTTAATGATTTTTAAAATCATTTTTCCCTCAGCCAGCTGCTGGTTGTCCAAGGTAAGCAGGGGGAGAAGCATCTGTGGATTTTTTGTGGATTATCTCAGGCCTGGATTGAGGAGGAACATGGTTGTGATCCCAGGTTTCTGTCAGGGGAAGTCTAGACTTGCATGTTCTTAGAATTTTTTAGTGAGACTTTATTTGCATTTCTTTTCAGGTGTCTGAGTCATGGGTCAGTGGATATTTTGCCTTGAATATGTTTGGCAGTGGTGAAAAATGGGTGCTGCAGGTGCTCAGTGGGATGAGATCAATTGTCAGAAGAGTTTGGCACCCAGAGGAACTTCTGGCACTCGGGGATGTTCAGCAACTGGAAAAATATGAATATCATTAACAATGAAAATTATAAATGCCTTTTTTTTTTCCCCAGAAAAGACATTTTTAGGCTTGAATAACATCTGCTTGAAAACAGCTAACTCATTCTCAAGTTTTTCAGGAATTCTGCATATTTTTAGGTAACACCTGCAATGACTTCAGGAATTCATTTTTTACCAGGAGCCTTTTCTATTTAATCTCCAAGCTGGAATTGCAGTTTTTCTCACAGTGAAGGAGAATTTATTCTTCACAGTGAAGGAGATTTTATTCTCCTAAAATGTGAATATCTGTTTGCACAGATGCTTTAAACTGATAGTGTTGTATGGAATATTTGAGAATTAGATGCAATAAAGAAAGCTTAAATAAATTCATTTGTTTTGAAGCAGAGCTTGCAAAGCTGAAATTTATTTCCTCATGCACTTGTTGCAAACCTTCAGCTTCCCAAGTAATCAGAGCTTGGTTAAAATGAATTTTTTTAAGTTGGGAAGTATTGGACATGTTGATCAGGCCATCCCAGGCAGCATCTCATCTCTGCCATGAGCTAAAATGGGATTTTTCTTTACAAATTCCTGCTCATGGCTGAAGTGGAACAGCAGTAGAAGGTAAATGATTGCAGAGATGAATCACCCCTGCTTTCTGCTGGGTTTCATTATTTCAGCATTTCAGTCATTATTTCATTATTTCAGTCAATGCTTCTCTGCCTTGGCTTTTCATTGAAGGGCTGAGGTGTCAGCACCAGGTTCTGCCTCCTCTTTGGACACATTTTAACAGCATTTGAGCTTTTTTTACCTCACACCAGCACAAATCAAAAATACCTTTAACAGTTTGGCTGTGGATATCTCATCTATCTCATATATCCCATATGTGTGGTGTGTGGGCCTGTGTAAATCCACACCTGCAATGAGTAAGAGAAGAAGGATGGTTTAAGCCTGAAATATCTTCTTGCACCAACTGGGCTTTGTCACAGTTTCTGTCTGATTAACACTCAAAATATTTTACCTCTGGTTTTTTAAATCATGCCTGCACGTTATAAACAACAAAGCAGAATAAGGTTTCTAATTTGTATTCAGCTGGAAAAATGTTCTATAAATCAGAAGAGAAGTTTGCTCTCCCCCTTTGGTGAAGTACAAGAGAATTCTGTTTCAATGAAGCATGCAATTTTAATCAATTGTACCCTAAGAAAAGAAGACAAACAGCTGCTGCTGGTTAATTGGTGAATGTCTCCACCAATGGACTCATCATTTATTCACTGCCTTCAATGCTGAAAATAAAGGTGTTTGCACCCTGCAATAGGACTGCCTGCACATTTGTGACTGAGCAGCTCAGATTGTACATGAAGAATTTATTTCCAGAGATAAAGATGTGACCTTCGCCCTCCCAGCTTCATTGTTTTCATCTAATAATCACATTTCCTGAGAAAGGTCAGATCTCCTGTGTGAAACTGAGGGGGAAACAAATTTAATCCCTCCAGCCGAAAGATTCATTTCTTGTTAGAAATGATCCCAAACTCTGGAGATTTCCCCACTGTGCCAGAGGGTTCTGGGGGAGCACCACAGATCCCTGTGGGCTGGGAGGGACCTCAGCACTCACTGGGTCCATCCAGCCTTTGGCTCAGCTTGGATCCAGCTCCAGGCCTTGATTTGAAGTTGCTCCGTGTTCCAGCTCCAGCTTTTTTCTCTTCATGGTAAAATGAATTGTTTTTCTTCCGTCAGGTCAGAGTTTCCCACCCTCCAGGGTGATTTCCAGCTGTCCTTCCACTGGGCACCTGTGGGAAGGGTCTCCATCATCTCTGTCCTTCCTTGTCTCCAGAACTCTTCATTATTTCTATTTATTTTCCACATCCTCTTCATTATTTCTATTTATTTTCCACAATCTCTCTGTTCCTTTTATTTCTAGCTCCACTTTAGGGTTGGGATTATGCCCTATTCCCACTTTCTCACTGATCATTTCCAGTGGAGTTGCAAAGGGAAATATAGGAATGAAACACAAAACTTCAACTTGACCAAAGTTGGTGTGATTTATTCTCCTTCCCTTCCTTTTCTCTCCACTCTTGTTCCCTCCTGGATCTCCTTTTCTTTTCATCCTCCTTGCAAGTAATTTTTGCAGCAGCTGTGCTCAGTTGTTCTGTTCTTAGCTTTTGTTTTGCCCTTGCCTCTAGGTTTGTTCTTGATATTTTGATTTTGCAGTTTGTTTCTTTGAGCCTTCCTTGTCCTGGTTTCCCATCTCCATCCATGGTGTGGCTGTTTGGGGCTTCTCCACATCATCTTGGGACTATTCCAGTGTTGGGTATTTACCAATATAAAATAGAAAATAATAAATATGAAAGTATTTCCTTTGGGTTGGTGTTGGGTTAATATTTCCTTGATCTGGCTGATAAACAGAACTAAAAAAAGTGTAAAATCGAAATAAAAATTTAGATTTTGTTTGTTTGTTTTTTAGATTTTTGCAAATTTTTTTACAAAAGATTTTTGTCCATTTTACATTTACAAAATGTAAAATCTAAACAACAGCTCTGGATTTGTTGGTTTTTTTTTTTTTTTCTTAGTAAGAAGAGGTTAAAATTTGTTGACGACTCAAAGGATACAAACACTTAATTTGATCCTGTTCTGTTTCCTTTAAAAAGTATTTTTAAGGCAGGCTCTGCAGCCATTCCCAAGTCTCTGAAGAAGGCCATACATGAAATATTTGATGGTAATAATGATGTCAGATCTTATAGAACTTTGAATAATCTGTCACATGAATCAGCAAACTGAGAATTTGGGTTCTGTTGCTGAAGTAATAAAGTAAAACTAAATATCAGAGCATTGTATTATTAAACATGAAGATTGATCTTCTACAGCAGTGGCTTAATGCTGTGTAACTAAAATGAATGTTCCAACTATTTTTTTGGAAAAAAATTGCTTTGTGCTTTGCTTTCCATAGGAGAAGCAATCAATGGAGAACAATTCCATTGGCTGGTACAATGCAGAGGCATTTTTTTAAAACAATTCAAGGAGGGTAAGAAAATGTTCTGGTCTGGAAGAACGGATTTAGAAATGCTAAATAGCTTTATTATGTTGTTTAAATGTTTTAATAATGGTGTTACACGATGTTCTGTAAATTTCATTTACATTATAATTGCTATTACAATGTTAAAATACCATCAATGAGATGCTATTGTGCTTCCAAAATTCAATTATCAGTGTATCTTCTTTTATATCAGGCTTAGCTGTTGTGTTTGCAAATTTTAGATAAAACTCGCTCTGCAGGCATCCATAGCGAGCCGGGAGGGAGAGAATAAAGGAGGTGGAAAAGAAAGGTATACAGAGAATTTATTTTGTGTATGATACAGAAAGGCATACAAACATCTAAAGGGAGGAGAATTCTGCTTTGGGTGTTCTTTACGTCCCTCTGAAGGTCTGCAGAGACTTGGCTCTAACAAATAATGATTTTATTTTTTTCCCCTTCACTAATCCACGCCTGTATTCTCCGATTTGCAAAGAAAGAAATCAAAGAGAATTATTATCTTTATTTAAACCCAGCTCAACTCTTTCAGGCTTCCCCTTGGCTGCCAGGTGATCAGCAGGCACTTCCCCGGGTCAGACCTCTCCCCTTCATGTGCATTCTGTGAAGGAAACCCATTTCTCTGTGTTCAAAAGCAAAGACTGGCAGTGCCCCGCTGTACACGCTGCTCTGCATCCTACTGATCATCTCCCCTTGGAGCTGGAGGTGGGACGGGGCCGTTTGCACTGAAAACCCAAACTGCAGTGAAATGCCGGCCTCTGTTTGTTGGAGGTCAGGTTTTAAGTCCCTTTTCCTGAAGGATTAAAGGGCTGCGCTTGAGTAGCTGAGTTCAGTGTGCAGCAGCTCTGGATAAAAGCAGGATGCTGAAGGAAGAGCAGCTCTGAATTAAATCAATCTGCATCAGGCACTGCTTCTCCTTTACAGAATTTAAGGAATTTTTCTGCAGACCACCCAAACAATGTCACTTTAGCGAACCCGGGGTTCTTTAGTGGATAATTATGTCTTTAATTTCTTGAACCTCCATCCTGGGCGTTCCAGGGGCTCGGCCAGGGCAGCCCAGGGATCACAGAACCTGAGCACAAAGTCTTCTTTTGGGATTCAGCAGCTGTTCCTTCCCGGAGCTGTAAATCCATAAAAATCCCCGTGTGCTGATTGCTGCATTGTTTGACACCCATTCAGCCCCGGGCCTTGGCAATCACCGAGCTCAGCCTGATAAAATTGTTGTTGGCCTCCATTGATCCCTGCTGAACATCTGAATTCCTGCTGAAGACTTTCCTAAACTCTCTTGGCTTTTTCTTTCTCAGGCTCTGGTCATCCTCAGAAGTTATTTCTCCTCTCTGTAGATTGGAATCAAAATTCCCATTCCAATATTGGAATTTTGTCCTGTTTGCTGGGACAGCCACACAATTCAGTAGTTGGAGCATCCACGTTGTGTTTATCAAAAGCCTTCTGCTGATTTTCCCCGTATTTTGTAACCAGAGCTGGTTTTACTGGGCACTTTGGATGCAGCTGTGCTGTCCTGCCTGGATATTTGGGGAATTGTGCAGGAGAGAATGGTGTGTTGTGCTTGCTTTCGTGTCCTGCCCATCATTCTTGGGCAGCTGAATGTATTCCAAGAACTGATGGAGTCACTGGGGAACATTTTCTAATGTCTATATTGTCTCAAAATTTGTGAGATTTCTTCTGCATTTCCTGAAGAAGTGGGTGTTCTGATTGTCTGTCTTTGCTTGAAAAAAACCCATTTTTTGTCATATTTTCATCTCTGTCAAAGTAGATATTTCCAACCAAATTTCAACCAGGTTTGAAACCCTCCTTTCAGCTGAATTGCTTCATTTACATCTTTACTACACATTTAGTAAATGTATTGAAGTGGTATTGAATTATTATCTTAGTGAGTTGGGTAAGGCAGTAAAATGTTGTTTTGAATGACATTATTCTTTGCTGTTTCCAAGACAGCAAGGTTTTAATGTGAATTTAACCAGAGTGCCACTGACACATTTCCATGGGGGTTCTGCCTGCTGGTGGGATCAAATACCTCCCAGTATTTGGAAAAGAACTGTGATTTCTCATTTAGAAGTGGAAAAACAAACATAGCTGGACCTTGGTTTTGAAGTGATTGAATGTTATTTGGCCAAGCATTGCACTGAAGACTCATTAATTGAGATACTCCTGCAGTTTTGTTACTTGTAACCTCTGAGAGATAAATGCAGATAATTAATCATCTCTCAGATTTGGATCTGACTGTAATGCAAAGAACCAATAAAGGAGAACTGCTTCAGTACAAACAGGTTTTCTACCTATTTCTACAGAGCACAGGGAGATTTTTGGAGTAGCCATCCAGTCAGCAGGGGCAAAATTGTCATTACACTGAGGACTCTCTGTGCCAAATTTTTGAAAGACATAAAATAATATGGTTGGTTGCAATAGCAGGAGGCTGGACTTGATAACCTGGAATATTTTGAATTCCTGCATTCATGAATTTTAAGATACTGGTGGAAGGTGTCCCGGGCTATGGCAGAGGATTGGAACTAGATGATCTTTAATGTCCCTTCAAACCCAAACCATTCTGAGATTCTGTGATATATAATTGTATATAAAATATGAAAAATGCAATCGGACATGACAGATGCTGTGGTACCACCCTGAGGGACATACTGACAGAGGGTGTCAGCAGAAAATCAGCACAGCGAGCTGATCTTTGAATAATTTAAGAAAAAAAGTAAAAGAATTATCCTGGTGAGCTACTTTTTAGGTGGAGGGCTAAAATATTATAGTGTCCTTTCTCAGCATTTTTGTTTTAGTTATTAACTACCAAATCCTTGTATCTATTCATACTTCCCATTTCTGGTTGAGGTTTGGAGCACCAGAGGGATTTTACACTAAATGAGGAAGAGGATCAGCCAGGAATCACCGGTGTGCATGGAGCATCTTAGACACAGGATTCAATAAAAAAAGGGAGGAAGGATGAGAATGCAAAACACACTCTTGTTAAAGTTTAAACTTGACTCTGTCTGGTCCTACAGATACTGCAAGTCCCCTGACAAGTTGACAGCAGACAGGAACTCCAGCAGGAGAGGTTTGTGGCTGGGTGTGAGGAAAAGCCTTCCCCAGGAGGGCTGGTCTGCAGAGCAGGGAGCACAGAGAGCTTCTGCCTCCTCTCTGTTGGATTGTCCCTTTTTCTGAGTCAGAGATGGGGCAACTGAGAGGTGTTTTAAAAACTTTTATTCCATTTTCAGTCTCATGTGAAGGGTGAGACAGTGCAGATGTTACAATTCACGCCATCACAAATCAGAAGCCAAACTATTTCTTAATTACAATTATGGGAACTACTCCAATACATCTTTCAGAGTTTTATTTCTCCCAAGTATCTGATCTATTTGCAAAGCCATCCTTTGAAACTTGTTTCCAGTTCCATTTCTCTCTCAACAATGTCTGTCCTATCCCGTGGCATTTTTAAGTCAGTATATTTTATCTCAGAATTTTCATGCAGATGCACATTATGTGAGCCTTCTGTCAGGATTTGAGAATTCTCTGCCTGCACCTCTCCATCCCTGTATTTTCCAACTCTGAACTGGAGAAATCTCTGAGCAGCTGATGTTGCTTCAGAGCTGCCCCTGCTTTGAGCAGGAGCAGGACTGGAGCCCTATCGAGCTTTATCAAAGCACATCTCTGCTTTTCTGATGCTGTGGAGGCAGGTGCAGACATTCACCCAAGGAAAGGTGCAGAGAGGAGATCTGGCCGTTTGTGCTGTTGATAATGGGTAATGAGAGAGCTGCTGCAGGCACTGACAGCTGCTGGAGGCTCTGCCAGGCCCCACCTCGGCAGTGTCACAGCACTGAAGGACTCTCAGGAAGAGCCTGGCCTTCAGCAACAGGTGACAAATCTCTGGAGAATAAAATCATCTTAAATACCTTTGGATTTTCAGTAAGAAAAGGGTGTTTTAAGGACTTACCCAAGGGGAAAGAAGCATATTTTTGGATCCACACATTGTCTGTTTTGAGAGATGTAAGTCCAGGTCCTTTAGATTTTAATAATTTCCAGCTGATGCCTGGAAATATAAAGGTCATATTCTTGTGCCAGAGTGGGAACTGAGAATTCAGCAGGAAGAAGAACATTTGGTGTAAAAGATGTGTGTAATGACATCCTTTTTATGGGCTGATGGACAGTGAAGGCAGGAGGAGAACTGGAATTTGGATTTCTCAGTGTTTGCTTCTGTGCCTGTCTGCCTCTTATCCTGCTCTGACACGAGGCAGAGGTTTCAGAAAGCTCTTAGGAGTGCATCAAGGGTTTAAAACAGATCCATGGTGTTATTCCTTGTCTCCAAGAGGTCAAATATTTTCAGATCTCCCATGTTAGAGGCGGGTTACCACTGGCACATTCTTGCTCAGAATTTGATGTGGCATTGAACACATTTAATTGATTTATTTTTAATAGTGATAATGATGTCCTGAATTTGCAGCAGGTAAATTCCTTTTTCTTCTCTACTTTTAATGATGATGTTGGCTACTTTTGCTGGTCACCTGGATATGATTAAGTATCTGAGCTCACCAGGTGCCTCCTGGGAAGGCAAAGATCTGGGAGGTCACACAACTTTTCAGGGCTGCAGGTAGAGGACAAGGTCCTGCTATTGCCTGGTGGTCGATGGTGCTGAAATGGAAATGTTTCATCTCTACAGTTGGCAGAGAAGGCAGCATTGTCCCAAAAGTGAGCAGGTTAATTTTTATCCTTGTGTCGATTCTGCCCTGATACATTCCTGAATCCTTTGGGCAAAGGAGGGCTGGTGCTTAATGGAAACTCATTTGCCCAAAAGAATGATGGGCGTAGTTCAGGAAAGTGGGGAATTGTGTAATTCTGACTGAAAAATGGAGCAGTGGATAAACCCCTGCTGATATCACAGCTGTAACTGGAATAACCTCTAAGTCTTTAGGGCAGTGGAGCTTCCATGGTGGTGGTTTTGTAATTAAACCTCCTCTCTTTACCTTTCCTTCATGGGGAACAGAGTGTCAGAAGATTAGGGTAAAATACAGGATATAATAGGGAGCCTTCCTTGCTTATAATCCACGTTTTTAATCAAACTACAATGTTCAGTTTTATTTGCAGGTTACCATGAGACAGGAGACAGGCAAGACTGTCTGGATTCGGTTTCACAACAGGCACAGATGTGTGTCAGCAAACAAAATTGGATATATTTAGTAATGGCTGAGTAAATATTAGCAAATGGATGGTATAATTAAATCAACGGGGTTGCAGCTGATAAGGTGCTGGCAAGCACTGATCAAGGCTGCTGGGTGGCTGAATGAGGAGCTGGAGATTCAGAGATAAGAATTGATGGATGTGATGTTATCCTAAGTGAGGAGAGGGGAGCACCTAAAGCACTGAGAAATGAAATTGATGACCTGTAAAAGAAGCTGAGATTAAAAGAAAATAAATCAGCTTGATGGAGGTTCCTGCAGGAGTGCAAGGGGCCAGAGAGGGCTGGGCAGGTGTGGGATAAGCTGAAGTTTTTCTTAAAGATGGTCAGGATAATGTGCAATAATAGTATGGGACTTAAAAGTTTAAGTATCACTTAAAACTTGTGGGATAGAATTTAATTTTGCATTTATTTTGTGGAACTGAGGCTGGTTTCTCCTCTCCCCTCATAGATCCCCTGCTTCCAGTGCTGCCCTGTTTGGGAGTTGTGAGTAGTGATGAAATTCTGTGTCCCTGAGCTCCCAACATCAACCTGAGCTTATGGTGAACTGGTTCTGGCAGCTCCCTGAGGTGAAGGAGAAATTCTGCTTTGGAAGAGGGAAGGAGGATGAAAACCATGGAATGGAGCTTTGGTAGCAAAGCCTCAGCTCTGGGGAGCAGGATGAGGCACAATTATTCTCATTTATTGGGTATTACTGTCCCAGCCATCAGGAGGTCCCAGAGTTTCTGTCTTAATAAATTAATTCTGCTGGATATTTGTTAGTCCAGTAATTCCATGGATAAAGTGTTTGAAATGATATAATTTTTATTATTTGATGTATGTGTGCATTGCTGTACAGTGCAGCCTGCTGTCCGTGTTTATGGACTGATGATTTCAGAGGAATAAAACCAGGAAAGTTATTTATTGGGAACTGCAGTTCTCTGGGAGGCATTGCTAGAGGGAAACACTCCTGAGAGGTAAAGTTTGGGAAAATTCCTGTTCAGCAGTCACTGCTGAGAGCCTTTTCTCTTGACTTTTTTTAATGCTGTATCCAGAGTGTGTCAGGAAAATCCACAAACACCAGAAGGAGACAGAGCAGTCCTGCAACTTTATTTTAATAAAGGGAGGGAGATTAAATTAAGGGCTCCTCTTCTTATTTGTTAATTTTTCTTTACAAACCCTAGTTATTATTAACTTACCCCTTCTGGAGAACCTGGAACCTTTGAAGCACTCCCCCTGTTCCAGGTCTGATCCCTGCACCAGGAGTGGGAAGTAAATACAGAGAATAAAGCAGACAATGACATATTCATAGTCTATGAATCACTAGAGGTCCCTGTCCATGGCTACTGATGGCCGAGGTCTCCCAGCCTTTTCTCCAGCTGAGAATTCCAAATCTCCTTGACCTGAGTGTGGTGGGTGGACCACAGCTGTCCTGGCTGCTGCTCCTGTGATCCTGCCTGGAGGTTGTGGACACCAAAGTCCACAGGCAGAGTCTGTGCCAACGGATTTGTTCAACTGGAGCAACCACATTTGTTCAAGTGACCCCAAATGGCCTCATGTAACCCCTGGATCAATTAAAAATACTCCAATGACCTCAAATGACTCCTGTGAGCTCAAATAACCCCAGTCAGGGCCTCAAATGACCTCAAATGATCCCAAACCAGGCCTCAAATGGCCTTAAGTAACCCTAGTCAGGGCCTCAAATGACCTTGAGTGACCCCGAGTCAACTTAAAAATACTCAAATGCCCTCAAGTAAGGTCAGATCAATTAAAAAATACTCCAATGACCTCAAATAACCCCTGTGACCTGAAGTAACCCTGATCAGGGCCTCAAATGACCTCAAGTGACCCCTGTGACCTCAAGTAACCCCAAACCAGGCCTCCATCTACCTGTTGCAGCTTCCAAGTTAGTGGGCTTTACTTGCTGCTTTACTTAGTGCTAAAATCAAATCACTGGGTTCTCTACCAGTGTAAAGCCTCTGCTTTGCATCCCTTTGGTACTTTTTGCTTTGTTAAAACCTGACTTAAAGATTTAATCCCAGGCAGCAGCAGCCTGGATTAGATGGGTGTAGGGCGGAGATTCCACCTTTCAAACAGGATTTAAGGTGACTTTTTCACTCTGTGCTCCTGGGGCTGCAGGAGGAGGAACCCAGACCTGCAGCTGCAACAGCCACTGAGAGACTTTGCTGGTTCAGGTTTTTTTTTTTTTTCCTTGTGAAAAGGGATATTCTTTCCTCTTCACCTTCCAGTATTACAAAAGACTGGAAGTTTTCACAGGTAGGTATAAATAATTTCTGCATAGAGGTTTTCTGCCTCTGAGTTTATTTTTAAAACGTATTTCCTTCTGCATTTGTTACAATTTCTGCTTGTTTGGAGCTTGGTCAATTTGCTGGAAGTTAAGAAGGAAAATCTAAGAGAAAAGCTGCTGTTTCCCAGTTTGGAGATGATGCCTCAGATAACTTCGATTTTTCATATCCAGAAAGTGAAAAGATGAATATTTGACCCCAAATGCTGTGACTTGCCTGTTCCACCTCTATTATTCAGATTTCTGGGTCCTTGGCACTCTAAATTTTGGAGCTCAGCCTCCTCTTCAGCATCTCCTCCTGTATTTAAGTGCGTCCATGGGATTTACAGGCACTGAATCCTTATAGAACCCTCCTGCATGCAGAGTTAGATGTAAAGCAAGAAATTCAAATAAACAAAAATGATTTTTGGCATTCCCCTGAGGATATTACAAGGCTGCTGGAAATTAAATGCTGAATTTTTTTTTTCTTCTGTACTGCTTCCTTTCTCTGTCAAGATCTTATTTGCTTCCATGACTGTCCCTTTAGTAAAAAAAAATTAGCATTTCTTACCCAACCTTGTTAATACTCATCTTTAAATTTTCTAAGGAGATGCTTCTTTATTTCAAATCATGAGCTGCTTTGTGCAATAAATTCAGCTTCATCTCCAGAAGTGAAAAATATGTTCAGATTGTTAAGACATCTAAAATTCTTATAGAAAATTAGACTAAATTAATGAATCTTTGTAAATATATATATTGATATATTTTAGCTTTTGGAATTAAGTAGTAATTTACAGTTTCAACAGTAAAATAATCTGGTATATTTGCTAAATAAAAGCAAATGATACATGCTAAAGATATAAATGATCTGAGGTCTTTTCAGACCTGTTCCTGAAAATGATGGTTTGGGGGTTTAAAAAGTAGTTTTAGAAGTCTTTATATCAAGTAACATCAAGATTCCAATGTAAAGCAGAAAATATTCAGTCCTTTCCTGCAAATCCAGCATAATCAAATATATGGCACATACAATCTGCTGGATAGAACTTTTAATTTTTGCTACAGGTTCTTGGAGCAGTGAGAACATACAGGCAGAAAGATGCTCTTCTCTCTTGCATTCCTTCTTTAAGGGAAGATTTTTTTCCCAATATCCAAACTAAACATCCTCTGCTGCAACTTGAGGTCATTTCCTCTCATCCTGTTCCTTGTCCCCTCCTCTTAGCAAAGCCACAAGGTCCCCCCTGAGCCTCCTTTTCTCCTTTCCCAGCTCTCTCAGCCCCTCCTGGGGCTCCAGATCCTTCCCCAATTGTTCCTAAGCACATTAAAAGTAATAAATTTAAGTATCTAAGAATTAAGACATGAAGTAAAGTAGAAAAATGTATTGCTCACCTCTACAGGTACACATGATTTTACACACACTGCTTAAAAAATAAAAGAGGGTCATGGAAAAGTATCTTTTGGCATCATGATGTTGGATATTAAATTCCTGAATGAACTGAATTCCAAGAGTTCTAAATGTTCAATCTGCTCTAGATTTTTAATTTCTCTTATTTGTGTTGTGTGAAAAGGGCAGCTGTCTGTAATTGATGGGGCACGTTTCTGTGTGGTCTGGTTGTGTGGACTGATGGTCTCTGTGCAGAACGAATCCCAGCCTCTCTGAGTTTAGAAAATGATGTTTTGCAGAGGGAGATAAAGAATGAATTTGTTTACTGTTACATGGTAATTTATAGTTAAATTGGAAACTGCTGTTATTTGATTGGAAGTTAATAAAAGAGAATATTGCATACTCAAATGATCAGAAGAAACCAGAATTGAAACAACAGAAGCAGCTCTGTATCTCTTTCTTCTCTGAGCTTTTGAAAAGGCTTTTAAAATAT
The DNA here is from genome assembly GCA_013397095.1 of Sterrhoptilus dennistouni. Taxonomy (NCBI): domain Eukaryota; kingdom Metazoa; phylum Chordata; class Aves; order Passeriformes; family Zosteropidae; genus Sterrhoptilus; species Sterrhoptilus dennistouni. The sequence goes on along the minus strand of VWZU01019442.1, from coordinate 674,695 downwards.
TCCATGAAATTAAAAGAAGATAAATCTTGCTACCCTGATAATTGCTAGCTTTTACAAACAATCTAGGAATACTAATCCCAAGGGACTTGATGGGGAGAAAGATGGTAAATATGCAATTTTCCTTTTGTTTACTGCCTGTTTATTCATTTTCTTTGGTGTTTTGTACTTTCTGTTCTATTGATTAGCATAAAGGCTTCAGGGAGAGCACACTCTGTTCCTGCCTTCCCTCTGGAAACGAGCCTGGCTGTTCCAGCATTCCAGAGGTGGGAGGCTGGAATATGGGTGTGGGAGAAGACAGAAAGGAAGAATCTGCATTAAAAAAATCTCTCCCACCAAGATAAACTGACAACCATAAAATAATGAGGATTTAAAGGTTGGTGTAACCTTAATTATTAAAGGTGATTTAGAAGTCAAAGATTGCTGGAAAATGGAGGTGGAGGAACTTATTATGGCAGGAGTGAATTTATGATGACAGAATTGAATTTATTATGACAGGACTTGTGCTTGTGCAAGGAGCACACCTTGGATTTCACACCCTGCTGCACCTCACAGCAATTTATTTCCTTACACTGCCCTTACAGATGTAAAACCATTCACCTGCTTCCCACAGTGGAATTTGCCATGCCATCTGCACTTCTAATCATGAAGGCACTAATTGGGTGTGAAAACACCTCAAACCAGCCAGGACTGATAAAATTCCCCCAAGCAAGAGAAGGATTGGATGGATCATTTGGTGTCATCTCTTGTTGTCAGGTGTTGTTGTCCCATCCCACCCCCAAGCTACAGGTCCTTTTCTACCTGTAGAATTTTGCATCTGAGAATAGAAATAGAAATAAATATTTTATATAAATATAAAAATAAATATTTTAAAATATACGGATATGTACAAATATATAAATATATCTTTACATAGACAACTATATATTTATAAATAAAAATATATAAAAATAAATTTTTCAAATTGGTGACCTGAAGAATTCCACATTTCATGGCTGTTACCCACATTGCACCCACATTCTGCTATGAAAAAATTAGCCTATACTATCCCAGTAAGAACTTTTTTTGGTGTCAAGCAATGGTATTGATTTTTACAGGATCTTTGGCTTTTGTTACCTTTGTTTCAGGTAGAGAATTGGGTTGTTTGTTGTTGTTTTTTTTCCCTCCAGACATCTAGAAATCTCAAAGTTTAGCCATGTCTTAGATGGCAAGTCTGGTACATAACATGTTTGTTTTATTAACTGGAGGACTAAATTCCATGTCACTGGATACCTGTGCTTGTTTTAGTGGAATAGTTAAGAAATTTGACATGTGGTCTGGGTGAGGTGGCTGCTTGAAGTGACAGGGACACAACTGGGTGCCCTCTAGTGATATTTCTATTTTCTATACTTTTGAGCCTGAATAGGTTGGTCATATTTAAGTTCATAGATGTGCAAAGTCTTGCCTAAGCTGCTACTGTTAAATTCAGAACTCCTGATGCTGATGACAAACACTTTTTAGTCATTTCATGTCACCTTTCACTACTCACAGTTTCACCTTATGTTTTTCAGCAGTTTGCAGAAGAAGTCTGATAAAATGGGAGCTTTCAAACAAGCAAACTGAGATCGTGTGGCTGCTTCAAATGGAGCTACCCCCTAGTGTAGATACAAAACAATTAGTGTTTTCAATACAGAAATAGGGAAAGTGCATGAAAAGCATCATTTCGGTTCCCCCAGCACTGCTGAGCCCGGGGTGTTTGCATCTTTGTGTTGTGATTCTGCACACAGAAAACCCTGTTGTCGCTGTAGGAGGTGCTTGAAGAATTGAAATGCATTTGTGAAGCTTTTCCTTTGCTATTCAGCACCAAACTAAGCTGGGGCTGATTTTGGTTTGTTCAGTTTATCAATAAACATGAAGGTTGTGTTGCTACGAGGGGGAATAACTGGGAAAACGAAAGACAATTACACTTCCTGAAGCCAGGAGCAAGTTTCTATCAATGCTTTTATTTTTGCTTAAGGAAACAAAAACCACAAGCAATGAGGAAACCATCCTAATTAAAGGTGATAGTCCCTTCTCCCTCTGCTTCAACTGATATTTGGAAATTGTTGTTATTACAGGTGAAACTGTGTTCAGTGGTGCCACTGAGAAGGCACAGAAGAGATCAGGTGTAATCACAGAGCAGAGATGAACTTAATTTTTTTTTTTCCTTTGGATAATCCAAGTCTACGTATTAAAATACATATTTTGATTTGGGCATTAAGAAACCAGGAGCAATTTTGTAGAAGTTAAATACAAAACAGTAGTAAATATGCAAAATACAGGTGATAAGCAGAGCAGTGAGGCAAAAGGAAATAATATAAAAGTTGATTCTTAAAATGTAATTCTTTGTAATTCTTGGCTTCCTCTCAGCCCTGGGTGTAATGCACTACCAGCCTAACCAGGACAACAGTGAGATGGTTGAGTTTAATTACCAAAAGCATCAAAAAGGAGATGGCACAGGGAGGCCTGATACTTGCACTAATATGTTCTAACCAGGCTGTGTTTGAGGAAAATGAGGTTAAAACCACCACAGTTTTGTGATATACAGTACTTCTTCAGTGAGAGGACTTCTTCCAAGTGGATGCATTCTCTTCCAGCACAGAGATTTCTGGAAGATCTCAAACAGTAACATGAAAACTGAGGTTACAGTACAGCTGCAAACACAGAGTGAGCCTTTGGTTAAATACAGGTTCCACCTCGTGTGCAGATATCTGGGCATTTCACCGAGCTTCAGGAGAGATTTTTGTCTTTTTACCCTGCCATATTTATCCAGGAGTTGGTTAGGAACCACTGAGATGGAGTTGTTTACACATGTCATTGATCTGTATCAGCACTTTTAAAGAATAGATCAAAACTAAGAAATCTACATAGGACCAACAGAGCAGAATTATTCAAGTTCAGTGAAATGTTACAAAAAAAAAAAAAAAGCTTCCTTTTAAGGAAAACTCAGCTATGGTAAAAATATCTACTACAGTGCACTGCACTGTAATAAATATTCAACATAAATTAATAATTTACAAGTACCTGAGCAAGTATACAGAGCACCATAGCACAGCACAGCACCAAAGGCAGTAGCTCAGAATTCTTAAAAAAAATTGCTGTTTTAAACATTAAAAATTCTAAGTATTGTCATAGAAATGAACTCCAGGTGGAGTTGAAAGATAGTGCAAACTTCTGTCTTCACTTTTTAAAATAAAGGTGTCAGGTTTTCTACTCATTTCACATCTGTAGTGTTGCTGGGCCTGCATACCTGTGGTGGATGTTTGGGAGCAGGTCTGTTGGAAAGAAAGAAAATAGCAATTTTTTAATTTAATCTCTCCATTTCTATGGGTGCTCATCAATTTCGTACCAGATCAAAAAATGTCAACAATGTTGCAGAATTCCAGACGGTCTCCAAAAGTTGTAGGAGCCAGCTTGAAATGTTGTTGCTCTTGGAATATCTGACTAGAATGGACAGCCAGGAGTTTAATCAAAGTTTCTTCCGGCAGTCTTTTTGCTAAAACATTAGGAGACTATATTGATTCTATTTTTCATGTTTCTGACCTCTTAAGTGCTTTACTGGTAGAATTCTTGTAGCTTAAAACATCACTTTTATCTTCCTTGGAGTTCCCTTTATTCACAGGAAACTGAGCAACACTGGGTAAAAAACCAGCATTGACTAAACCGACTAACATTGGATGTAATTATTCCACTTCCTGATTATTTTTTTCAAACATACAAATTTCAAACAAATTTATATTTTTGAAGTGTATGATTTCTATACTTTTTGAATCTTTTGGATATTATTTTCAGCTGATGTAAATTGCTGTTCCCTTGGGAAATGGGTGATCAAGAAATCCCTTTTTTGGTGGCTGATTTTAACAGCACTCAGTTCTTAGCCTGATTCAGATGGAGTTTTTGAGGAGAAAATTTATTATTTATTGGTTAGTTTCTGTAAATATGCAGCCAGGTGTTTACAGTCAAACCTTCACAGGTATTGTAAATCCTCATATTCTGTGGGAATCACAGCACTCGTGCCGGTGCACTCCCAGTGAGAAGCAGCATGATAAACAAAATTAGAGGTGGGAATTATATTGGAAGTGGTTGTTGCAGCAGCTCCTTGAGCCATTTTAGCCACGTTGCTGCTGAAGGGCTAAATCCAGGGTTAGGATTGATACCTTTTTGGGACTGCCTAAAAATAGAGGCCAGACAAAACTAAGGGAATAAAAAGCAGGTATATTGATTGAAGGGCCTCCAGGTACATTTAGGGCAGGTGAAGCCCCTCAAGGCTGGGACCCAAAAAGGGGTGATGGATTGTGAGTTTTCACACTTTTATAAATTTGGTCCATTTGGGGGTTAATCTTCCAATTACAGCTTCAGGTAATGAAGTAATTTACCCCAGGTTTGCTCCACCCAGCTCACTTTTGTTTCCATCTCTCAGCCCTGGGACAGTGAGGTGTCCTTGAGTCCCAGGCCTGGAGAGGAATTGTTGTGTCTGACCAAAATGGGGAAGCAGTAGCTCACACTGTGTGTGGGGCTTAGAGTCACATCCCAAAGGACTGCAGGGTTACAAACAGATGGAAACCACAGAAAGCTCACAGCCCAAGGCAGCAGGGTGAGGACTGACCTGGCAGGGGTGAGGTGGGGCACAGCCCTGGGGTGTCCGTGGCGTGCTCGGCCCAGGGGATCCGCGGGGAGCGGCTTCCGAGGAGGGCTGGGCTTGGGGGGCTCCTGCAGGGAACACGGGGGCTGTCAGTGCTCACAGTGCTCAGCAAACCCTCCACACACTGCCACAGCTGAGATACACCCATACAATCGTGGGACTGCACTCCGGGTTGGGTTGGGAGGGACCTTGAAGCCCATCCAGTGCCATCCCTGCCATGGGCAGGGACACCTCCCATGGTCCCGGTGTGCTCCAGCCTGGCCTTGGACACTTCCAGGAGGCAGCCACAACTCTGGGCAAAACAGAGACCTCACCTCCCACTCACAACTTTTTCCTAACACCTAATCTAAACCTAAATTGAAGATATTATCTGTTATGACCAGATAAGTTAAAATGAATAAAAACCCCCTTATTTTTAATAACCCAGCACTCACATTTTAAACCAAAGATTTAATACCATATTCAATACTATAATACTGCTTTTGATACTATTTAATACTATATTTTTCTGGGTTTATGTCTTTTGATTCTTCACTCTAGAAGTGCAGAGTGCATCTCTACTGGACTCAATGCTTAACTGGTGGTAAATGAAAACAGCAGAGATTCAATACATAACTTTGTACAAGTAGTTCTACAGAAAGGTGGGAATGCTCAACATTACTTTAAGATGGAAATTCAGATGCCCACAAAACCAAACTGCCCCAGTCTGGTTTGGCCTGGGAGCATCTGTGGAATTTATTTTTTTTTTCCAGAGCTGTGCTTTCATTCTGTGGAATTAAAGGCTCCATTAATAAGGAACAGAAGTCATCTGCTGCCAGGCTGGGCCAGTGGCCCCTCCGGGTGGTCCCTGCAAACAGGGAGACTTGGCTGTTTGTGCTCCTCATTATGGAGAGCTGGGACACATCAAGTGGCTTGCTCAGGGCACACAGAAACTCTCCAGTTTACCCCCAAACTCACTTCAGATCTTTCTACTGCTGGAGCTGCACAGCCACGCTTTTCCCAAGGAATCTTATTCCTTAGTTTTAGTTTGCTGTAAGGAACATTAGTAAAGCTAAAGGAAACAAGAAGAGCTTACAAGCATAATCTGATTAAAGATCCCTTGAAAGATGTGATCCAAACAAGCAATCAGAGCATGAACTGCTCCTGAATAAAGTCCAACTTTTCATTATTTGTTTTGAGCATCCCTTTGTTTCTTTACTTGCCTTGGCAAATATTCTCTCTTTCAAGGAGAGGCAGATTGATTATCCACAGGCATTTTGATAAGGAAGAAAATACGGGATCTTAAGTAAATCTCATATATAATAACTTCAAACTTGCCACAAACTGCATTTTAAAGTTGCATATAAAGTCCATCCTCTGTTTAATTCTCTGCATAACAAGTACCAGTATTGATGGGTACACAGGCCCAACGCCTGATTTATTTATTCATTCATTTCCCACTCAAAATGTCCTCAAGTTAAAAGATTCTTAAGGAGGAAGCAGGCAAGCGTTCTGACAGAAAGTGTAATGTGGCAAGCTGGTAGGAAAGGGTAAATGAAAGAAAAAAAATTTAAAAAGGAGGGAATGCTGACAAAAATGAGGATGGAGAATACATGGTGGCTGAGATGAAGCAAAAAGAAGCAGCACTTGATAGAAAGGAGATGCCACCAGGAACACACAACCTTAGGAACAGAGGGAAAAAGCTCTTTGAAGAAATAAATCCCATCCCCCAGACTGATTACAGGAGGGTCTTCTCTATTCTTTCTGTGCCACAGAGAATCCAAACTTTGTGTTTTAACTTGTTTGGGGCTTTGCAGAGCCTTTGGTGTGTTGGGAAGCTACAGCACAGCTCATGGTACCACCACAGCTCTGCTTCCCTCATCCCCTTCCTCCTTTCTCCAGTTCTTCCCCTAAAAAGCTTCAGCCTTTCATCACAAACAGTTTATGGATGGATTTCTTTGTCCAGTTTTTGATCCACAACCTGGCATTTAATGCATTCAGGCCCTGCTTGAGGACGTGTTGTTTCAAATACTGGAATGAAAACCAGAATTCTTTTACAGAGCAGCTCCAAAGACATCATGTGCATGAAATTCCAGAGTTTTTCCACTGATTTTTTGAAGAAGAAAATGAAAGCCCTCTGTGTCTACAGCCAGACTGAGGTGTCACAGGACAGATATTCCTGGGATAACTGTGGCAGAAAGAGCAGGAGGCTGAGCTGAGCTCAGTTTCACTGAGGACAAAGTAAAACCAGAAAGTTCTATTTCCTGGCATTAGGATGAGCCAGAAAATATGAGATATATTCTGGTAATCAGAGGATAAGAGTGTCAGAGGCAGCAACTGAATTCTAAAAGTAACAAAATCGAGGGGAAGAAACCAAATCCATGGACTAAACCTGTGGTTAGGATAAACCTGCATTGTTCCCTTGATTCACATGGGGCTCTGCTGATTTATACTGTCTGTGAATCTGGCCCATAAATAAAGACTGTTTCCCTTGCAAGAGCATCTGAAAGAAGGAAAAGCTGTTTTTCAGTCAAAAGATAATTAAATATTAAACTCGGTAATTAGCTGAGGATTTTCTGTTTGGTTGATTGGTTGGGTTTATTTTGTGTTGTCTTTTTTTTTTTAACTACTTTACTCACAACTGAAAGGAAATTTTATATAATTTACAGCACCACCCTGCAGCACTGAGCATTTGGGTAACATCCTGAAAGTAGCAGTGATATTTAAAGTCCTTCCTCTTGACCTTCTGGATGTGCTTCCAAGGGAGAGCTGAAGCAATACATGAAGTAGTATCTATATTTATTATCCCAAACTATTCTTAAGCTAATTTACTACTTCCAAACTCTGAGAGAAAAAAATTAACTTCAGAATGAAAGATTTTCTCCCCAGTTTTTTTTTGTGTCCCTCTGATATAAAAAGTAGTTGTTTCTGACAATATTGAGGTTATGATATAATTCTGAAAGAATCAATTCTTGCTCATTCTTTAGGCTGCCTTGAGCTGATCCCCTGTTTGTCCTGCTTGTGTTCTCTGCAGAGACTGAAAATGATGATATTTTGCTTGATGAGGGAACTGTCACCATTAATTTGAGCAGCCAAGCTGAAAAGCTTTTTGGCAGTTTCAGATCTGTCAGTCTTTGCTAACGATAGCACTGCAGGCCTGGGTATTCCACCTGGCACTTTGGGTGGTATTTGGAGCACAAGGATTTGGGAACATGAGTTGTAGGGCAGCACTGGGCTGCTGTGATGTGCAGTGAGGCTGGGGCGGGGCAGATGCAGCATCAGAATGAGAAATGGTTATTTTCCTTTTCCTTGGAAAGCCTTTTCTCCAACCATATCCTGCTTAAGAAACTGAAATGCACTTGCACTTAAAAATCTTCCCTTTGACCACTGTGAATTGTGCAGAATGTTAGAGACTACAAGAAAATGAACAGTGAAACCACTGGAGCTAAAGACAAGCAACAGGAATCAATACTGCTTCTGATTCCCTACAATATTTATTTTAGAAAGAATCAGCGTTTTTTACTCCCCTGGAAAAGGAAAATGACTGGCAAGATGGAAAATGGAAGATGAAAAAGCAAATAAAACACTGGCTGCACTTGTAAAAGTTGGTCTAACCTGAGTGATGACAATGTTCAGACTTAGAAAAAATTAAATCTAGATACACTTTATTTACTGCCACAACGGGCAGGGACACCTTCCACTATCCCAGGCTGCTCCAAGCCCTGCCAAACCTAGCCTTGGGCACTTCCAGGGATCCAGGGGCAGCCACAGCTTCCCTGGGCACCCTGACAACTTCTCTGGGCATCCTCTCTCATCCCTGTTTGTTTCTGACATTTCTCCAATCCCTTTTCAAAGCCCTGCACTCCAGCACTGTCTCAGAGCTGCCTCCTGTCCATCACCGGGAAAGGGGCTCAGGCTCCTGCAGGTGAGAGCCTGGTGTTAACAACAATCTCTTCATTTTAACCCCGTGCAACACCCAGAACAGCACCAGGGCTGCAGAACAGGAATAGCTGCATGCCTGAGTGCTTAGAAACAGTCACTCCACAAGTGCCACCAAAAGGGAGCAGCCAGTGACAAGAAAAGGCACTATTTAAACCAGGCGACTGCACAGACAACTTCATCTACCCTGTCTATCGCCCTGAGATGCACCTCATTCAAAAATAAAAATAAAAATGTATTTACCATCTCTACTTTAACATCATAATGAAAGGTGTGTCTGCATGAAATAGTCATGGGCTGTGCCCTTGAAAACCAGACTTTGGTTCATGCAGCCCTTGGCAGGGCAGGAGCACATTAAGCTAAGGCAGCTTTTGCTCTTGCACATCACACCTGCAATGTGACTCCCTAAACTCTCTCTCTCTGTGTTTGGCACATCACTAACAAACCACAGCTGGGCAGCTGGAGAGGTGAGCCTGTGTTTGTTCTGTTGTCTTTTGAGTGGTGAAGGCAGAGGTCAGGATCCTAAATTTTAGGATCACAGCCCCACCTGCCACAAAGCAGTTTTTCTACAGCACAGTTCTAAACTCACACGAAGTATAAAGGAAATGCTCTGGGAAAAGGGCAGCAGGAAAGATGAGAAAACACTTCATTTCTCCGGACACTCACAGTAAATATTAAATAGAAGAGAATCAATGATTACCTGGGAGAACCTCAGTGAAGGATTAGCTGGCAGGGGTCTCTCAGGCCCAGCTTGGTGGCCTGGCAGCTGGGGAAGGGGTGGCAGGACTCGCTGGGGGGTTTTCAGTGGTGGCCCCTGGTGTGTCTTCACAGGGTCACTGATGTCGATGATCTGGTACGGCAGTGGCCGCCTTGGGCCCTCCCGCTGGGAAAAATCATCCAACCAAAGTTAGAAATGTCAAGAGCTGGCACAGAATCACAGGATGGTTTGGTTTGAAGGGATCTTAAGGACCAGAATGTTCCAACCCCCTGCCACGAGCAGGGATACCTCCCACCAGGGAGTTCCAAGCCCCATCAAAACTGGCCTATTTCTACTTTAAAAGCCATGTTAGTCCCTTGTTTTTCTCTCCTAGAGACAAAAGTATTTCTTTTCTGCACTGGTCATCTCCACCTGTCTTCAACATGGAAGCCATAGATGAATTTTGAAGCCTCCATTCTCTCTCATTTTACTTAATGTTAGTCCTATATGATATTAAGTTCATGTAATCATGTTATTATAATAAATCGCTTAAATGAGATCCAAAATACATGAGACTTTTTTTTGGTTTTCCCTCACTTTTTTTAAAAAAAACATTTTTTAGGAACTCACTTTTTGTATGGTTGTATTTTGTGGCTTCATGATGAGGTTTTTACTAACACATGTGGCATGAACATGATTTGGCTCAGATGAACTGGAAGGTCTTGCTGGACTGACAGATCTGCAAGACAAACATTTAATTGTTGAACACAACGTTCTGCTTTGTAACATTTTCTAAAACAGGAGCCTCTTTTTAGAATGGTATTTTGCAAGGGCTTTCTGCCTGGTTATAGTAAACAAGAAAAGCAAAAATTGTCTAGCACTCCTGCAAGAATAAAAATAAATATTGATTTTTTAGAAACCAGTAGTCTGTTAAATTAGCTTCTGCAATCTGTGGAAATGCAGCTTTGTAACACCCAGGAGACTATTCTAATGAATCTAACATTTAAACAGTAATGACCTCAAATAGGAAAGTTTCAGCTCACTCAACTGAGTTTAGATAAAAGGCCACACAGTGTAATGAAACTGTTTCAGGCAAATGAAAATAAAGGCAATACTTCCATCACTGCTTAATTTTTCAACCCAAAAGAAAAGAGGGATATATTCAAAGCAACACCTGCATTATTTACTGCCTATCAATGAAATTAAACCAACCCAGGGAAAACACTGCTGTTAATGGTGAATATTTTTTTCAAGGCTGCCTCTTTCTAACTCATTCACAGTGATGAGAATTGCTGTGTTTACTGCTTCCTTGCCTTAATATCTATTGGAATATGATTAGGGAAAATGGGCATACCTTAATTTCTCTATTGTTGTCTTCTTGCTTGTAAACAACCATTTCATGAAAGTCTTCCTTTTGAGGTACATGATTGATCCAGCAAAGATAAGGCACAGGATGGTAATCAACACTCCTATGGTCAAACTCTTGTTGTCTGCAAGAAATCACATGGAGTTAACTTCTTCCAAGGGGGTGCTCAGTGCCTGACCAGGGTTTCTTTGCTATCTTCAAAAAACAAAGACTTCTCAGTAGTGAAATCATGATGGGAAGCTTTGTCATGGAAACAACCATGATGTCATAATTTCAGTTTTGCCACGCACTACAGCATCTGGCACGCAGAGAAGAGAATCCATTTTGGCTTAGAATAGCATTGTTCATATGAAAACAGACATTATTTCCCAGCCAGATTTAGTTTATACATGTACTGGTGAGGAGACTGCCTGTCCTCTGACATAAACCAGAAACATCTCTTTGAGGTCACTAATGTTCCAACACTTCGGAGAAAAATGGGCACAGAATAATCAAATCCTGTAAAATTAGCAATGTGTAGAAATAATTCTTTCTGAGGTTGAGCGATTTCCACTCTTTATCCTGGGAAAAAACCAGGTGGAGCCTGAATTCCCACTGACCTGCCTGTCTGATGGGCCCACTGTCCAGGCTGCCACCAAAGCCTGGCTTGTCACAGAACGGGGGGGCCCAGTCAGCCTCACAGTGACAGTTCTTTTTGTTGTTGCAGACCTGCAAAACAAGACAAATGGCTTAACATAAAAAAACATCCCAGAGCAGCCCCGGCTGATAAGGGCTTCTAATCAGACAGTGACACATCAGAGAGGAATAAAACTTAGAGAAGAAAGGAGATGTGCTGATAGCTGCCTATTGCACACTGAGGTGGCAAAGAGCAACTCGCCACAGACCAAGAGGGATCCTAAAAACCATTATTTCTTTGGCAGGTAATCGTTGGAGTTGCCCCAGCTGACAACATCAATAGTATGAGGATAATCAGACACCTCTTAAGTCTTGTTCTTTCTTTGCTTCCAGCAGCAGCATTATCTGCCTGGTAACTTCTGTAACTTCTGTTCCTGCTGCCTGCACAGGAGTTGTAGAGCTTTGTCAGCCCCCTGAGCTCTCCTCTCCATCAAGGGCTTGCACTGGGCCCAGTGTGGATTTTTCCATGGCTCTAAGGTGAACCAGTTGCTGGAGAAACTTGTGAAACTGGGATCAGGGGTGAGGAAAGCCTCGTGGAGCTTTGATATCACACCTGCACTGTAGGGACACAGCTCTCTGTGCTGTTGTGGTTTAATCTGAGTGAGGGAACAGCACGTGAGGCCTGATCCATCCAGTGCCCCTGTGGGATCAGAGAGCTCCCAAGGACTGGAGCTCATCACTAACACAGCCTGATCCCACTGCACACAGGGGAAGGAGCCAGGAGATCAGGGCTTTCCCCTCAGGAGGTCCCACAGCCCAAATGCTCGTTATTTCCTTTTGCTACTCCTCAAGCAGTTGCTGTGTGGTGAATACAGAGCTCAGTGCTCTGTGCTCAATCTACAGAAGTCACAGAGTCACAGAATTGTGCAGGGTGGAAAAGTTCTCAAAGATCTTCAACCATTCCCCAGAACTGACCAGACCACCTATGTCCCCAAGTGCCACCACATCCACATGGATTTTAAATCTCTCCAGGGATGGGGACTCCAGCACTGCCCTGGGCAGCTGGGTCAGGCCTGGACAAACCTTTCCATGAAGGAATTTGCCCAAATATCCACCCTGAGGCTCCCCTGGCCCAGCCTGAGGCCGTTCCCTCTCCTCCTGTCCCTGTTCCCTGGGAGCAGAGCCCGACCCCCCCGGCTGTCCCCTCCTGTCAGGGACTTGTGCAGAGCCACAAGGTCCCCCTGAGCCTCCTTTTCTCCAGGCTCAGCCCCTTTCCCAGCTCCCTCAGGAATTCTCCAGCTCCTTCCCAGCTGCATTCCCTTCCCTGGCCACACTCCAGCCCTTCCATGTCTTGTCCTGAGGGGCCCCAAACTGACCCCAGGATCTGAAACCACATTTAGGTGCTCAAATTGAAAGTTTTAGCTTTCATATTTTCCAGATTCTGCATGGCATTGGTTTATAACTCTGAACTTCATATAAAGTGTTAGCAAGTTCTCCTCACAGCTCAGTCAGACAAAACAATCCTTTTCCAGCCCCAGAACCAAGGATACCATTGCAGCTTCAGGCCCAAAAAGTGCAAACAACAGCAAATGGAGGGGAGCAAACTGGGAGGATGGGACTGCATCACCTGAAGCTGTAATTGGACAATTAAGCCCAATATGTAAATGGACCAGAACTTAGAAAAGTGTAAAAACCTGAGACCCACTGTCCATCCTGGATAAAGCCATGGCTGGGCTCTTGTACTGCCCAAAGTGTACCCTTTGAAGGCCTTTTAATAAGAATCCGCTTTATTCCTTTAACACTGTCCAGCCTCTGTTCCAGGTGTCTTCTCTAGGCACCAAAATCAATTTGTAAATAAAGATTTTGGGCTTAGTGCTTGTTGTCCGTAATGTCCTTAATTCTGTGCTAACCCAAACCATCAATGGTCTGCCACCACCACGGAGAACCCAGATTAATAAATGAGTTTTCAGCAAGACACAAATCAGTTCACAGGGGTTATTCTGAATATGCAATATTCTGGCCAGGTCAGCTTGGCAGGCTTTCAGAAACACTGTGCTGCCTGTGTCTGCAGAGCACTAAAATATTCAGAGAGCTCAGACTGGCTGTGGTCATGTAAAATTAAAAATAAAAAAAAAATTACTTTTCAAGACACCAAGTTAATTAAAAATATACTTTGTTAAACATTATTTTTTAAACTAAAGCCCTGCAGGAATTCCCATTTACAATTCCATGAGGTCAGCGATGCCACTGAGGAGTAACCAGAGGTTACTTGTTTGTAAAGACATAAAAAAATGCCAGTCTAAGCCTCTGCTCATTCCAGCTCAATGATAAGAGGCAGCCCCATCAACACTGCTCAGTTTTGCAAATTCAGAGTGATAAAATAAGCTAAAGCAAATTAAAATCCTTCCTCAGAGAGGACAGTGAATTTCTATGGCTCTTCCAATGTGGCTGCCACAGCTTTTCAGAGAAACAAAAAGCTCATCAGCACATCAAGGTTAATAAGGCAAAGTTTGACATAATTAACATTATCATAATATAAACTGGATTTCAAACCACTGATATTATTAAATGATATAATTTCATTCTGTGCCACTTACATGCCACAGAACTCATTAATATGGTTTTTCTTTATTTCTGGAAATGTTATTTCATTTGCCTCTCAATCTAAATGCTTCCAATGCTCAATTCAAAAATTTTAACTTCTCTGTGTCTATGGAGAAACTGCATTTTTGATTTTTAATGGGAATTCTTCATGATGGAGGGTTAGACTTCAAATTGCTTTGAGGATTACAAGATTCCTTTGTATCACAGGCTGTCAATTAAGAACAAGATAATTACTGCCTGATAAACATTTCTTTGTCAAATAAAAACAATTCCACATAAGGGACAGCGAAAATGGAAATATGTAATAATAATGTATTGCAGTGACTGTGACTGATCTATTGCAGGCAATTATAGATCTCAAAGCCATTACAGAAAGTGATTTCTTGTTCAGTGGTTATTGAGTGATTGTAAAGAATATTTTCCAAGGATGCTTACCCCACGTCCATGGCACTTGGTGGCACATTTATGGACTCCAAAAACACTGGTGTTCTGGCAACGGCGGTTCAGGCAAATCTGCAAAATAAGAAAAAAAAAAGGAGTTTTAACAGGATTATGCTGCTGGGGCTCCCAGGGCATGGTACCCCTTCGTTCAGCAGTTAAATATTTCCCAGCACACAAATACATATAATTGTATGGACACAAAGGACACCAGGATTGGGTGTCTTCTTCTTCTTTTCCTCAGCTTTTTAAAAGTCTTTGAAATCCAAATCTGAGCAAGTTGAATTCTGCTCTCCTGGCCAACCCTGGTTTCACACACAGTTCACAGTGTTGATATGCTGAGTTTGTGCAAGCAAACCCTCACAGTTCCGCTCAAGTGGAACTACTGGGGAGACCCTGAAGTTTGGGAGGTTTTTAAACCAGTTTAAAAATCAGTAATTTGCATTTTTTTTCAGGACTAGGAGTGGACTGAATTTCCTGAATGCCTTTGTCTCTTCACAGCAGCAGATGATTCCTCAAGGAAAGCTTTAGATTCTTATGGTGTAAATTATCAGAGTTTTGTTTATATCAGTAGTGAAATATTTTTCACTCCAGTACAGAACCTAGACCCAGGGTAGGTGAATATTTAAGTGAGGTCATTGATTTCTATGGCCTCATCATTGTTTCCCAGGAAAACCAAGATCTTTCTAAGTTTTTCCAAGTTAAACAATTTTTTTTTTGCTGTCAAATACAAACCAACCCTATTTAACGTTTAATATTTACAGGAAACAGAAGTAAACAAATAGCATATGCACAGGAATAAAATTCAAAAATGTTTTTGTTGTTTTCCAGTCACTGCAGATAAACTTTACTCTGCCAATGGAGCTGAAAATTGAGGTTAAGCAAGATTAGTGCCGAGCAATAATAACATCAAACAACCACACAAGTGATGAGCACGTCAGTAATGAGAAGTTACCCTACTCCAAACTGAAAAAATAAGAAATTAGGACTGGACTAACTGTTCCTCTGCTATGTTGACAACAAAAAAGGTCAAAAAGCCCCACACTGCACGTTTTTGCTCATGTTTAACTGCAGTGCAGTTCAGTAGTACTAAAAGTCAGTCACAATAATTAGCATTAAGCTGGGAATAGTGTTGAAGGAGGCGACAGGGATGCTTAATCAGGGCGCTTATCCCCTGGGGAGAAGGAAAAATGGAAAGGAAATTAGAGTGAATTGGCATCAACATGCAGGCATGGAGAGAATATGGTCTGATTACAGCACTATTCACAATTCAAATATTCTCAGTGCAGCAGCTCCCAGAATTCTGATCACATTAAAATGGCTGCGTCTCAAATTGTGCATATCCAGTTGAGAAAACCCAAGAATATTTAAATTCATATTCTTAATCCATAATACAAATGCACTAATGTCCTCAAAGTAAAACATACAATTTCAGAAGTATTAGCCTGTGTATTCTATAGTGTGGATGTGTATGATTAGATAGATTAGAAAGATTAAATACTCATTAGTAAAACATAATGGGGTCCTTTCTCAGCGCTGAGTTGCCTTTGAAAAGACTTTTTATAACAGATTGACTTAGAAATGTTGCAAGGGTTTGTTTTCCTGTAGCAGAGCTGTGGTTTCACTGGGGATGGATTTCAAACCTGTTCCCAGCACAGGGAGATAATCCAACGTAATTCAAAAGCATTCAGAAATTCAGAGGCTTACTTGAATTTACCACAAATTATCAAAGCACTTGTTTTCCCTCCTTTTTGCAAGCAATCCACTGAGAGTATGGAAACCTCCTTCATTTCAACAGCTCTTGGACTGCTTTCTATTCCTCCTCCCCCTGGAAACTCATGGCTGCCTCCCATCTTTCTCAGTTGCTTTCCCCACAAAAGAAAAACTTAGAATGAGGCAGCCATGTGAAATCTGGGCTGCATTCACAGGGGATAATCCACAAAGTTTGCAAAACACAATTGCAAAAATCAGTTTTGGTGGCTGAGCATCAATGGGTTTATAGTTTTCTGAGAGTGCATACAGAGATAGGTTTTCTTGCGTAGAAAAATAAAAAAAAAGGAAGTGTAGAGCCATAATCAGAAGATAAAATACATTCTGAAATGTAAAGTGAAGTTAATGACAATTTTGCAATGCCAGATATGCTGAGAAAGGGAATACATTGAACTCAGGAATTCATTAATAAGCCTGTAATGTATTTTGCTGTACTTATTTTGCAGAAAACCTCAAGCCTCCATGGGCAGATACTTGGGACTGTCTTCAAAAAATCAGTCATAGATTTAAGCAACTTGCATTGCACAGAATCCCAGCATGGTTCGGGTTGGAAGGGACTTTAAAGCTCATCTACTTCCAGCCCCCTGCCATGGCCAGGGACACCTTCCACCAGATCAGGTTGCTCAGATTTGTATCTGAGAATCTGTAATCCAGAACAGTGGCCAGAAGGGAGTAAAATTTGTCTCAGTCTGAGCATGAGAAGTAATTATTCTGCGAGGGAAAAAGAAAAAAAATCCCAAAGGAAAAAGAAGTACAAATGAGGGTAGTGACGTTCCCCTGGTCTGGCAGTATTCCAGGATCTTACTTTTCCATCTTCACACTTGGTTCCTGCCAGCACAAGCCCAGGGTCGGGCATATCATCCCCCAAATATACGTGGGTGCCACGGCACAGGATCTTGCCACCCTCCTGCAGCGGGATGTTGGTTTCTATGGAAACAGCATTGGTTCCAATGACGGGTCGGTTGGCTCCTCCTTGACACTGGATTTTCCCACACTTGGCATCCCTGACGGAAACAAACACAAGCAGAGATTAGGTGAAGCATTTCCAGTGTTCCAAGCCCTCTCCCAGCACCTGCTGCTGTGTTTGCAGGGGGAGGCCCTACCTGGGTTCACATTTGGCAAAGGAGCTCTTGGAGTCTTTCCCGCAGTTGCCGTAAGGATCTCCGGCAGAATTGACTCTCTCAAAGCAGATCCCAGGAGCGGGTTTCGCACCTGAAACAAAACCTAATCAGAACTTTCATCTCATACAAGGTGTTTTTAATAATTTCCTTTGAGCTCTGCTGGTGCTTTAGGGGAAAGGGGGGATGTGAGCTGCATGTTGATGAGGCCCAACAAAGCAGCGGTGCTGGATCCGCATGCTAATGGAAGAGTTTGGCTGTGTGGGATTGCTAGGGTTGTTTGTAGTGTTGTTTGTCTCTCTTGGCAGTGCTGAGCAACAGATAATGCAGAACTCCTTCTCTTCCAGGACTTCTCGAGGTGATAACCCTCTTGCTGATCCTCCTAGGACACAAACACTGCTAGCAAAAAGCAGACAAAGGCCAGCTGGAAAATTAACTCCTTTCTTTTGCAGGAGTCCATGTTCTGGTGAGACCCCAAAAAGAATTCTTCAAAAAGGCCTGTTTGACTGCAATTGAGAACAAGAGAACAGAAAAAATCCAGCTGTAAACTGGGTGTAAAGATATGAGGACCTCACATGGCAAAGGGAAATGTGCTGCTATTAACACAGGCTGAAGTACTGGGGAGAGGAAAGGAACCCATCCCACCTTAACCCTCAGGACATCCACTCCTGATGATGCCTTAAGTTTGAGCTTTCATGTATTTCAGGTTCTGTGCTGCCCAGGGGTGCAGTTCTGAGCTCACAGTCAGTGTCACTCAGCTCTGCACAGAGCAGGGACACAAAACAAATCCTTTTCCTGCTGCACACCAAGGACAGCTTTCAGGCCCAAAAGCACAAACAAGGGTGGCTGAAGGGAGGAACAAGAAGGATGGGACCTCACAACCTGCAGTTGTAATTGGACAAGTAAACCCCAATATGCAAATGGACCAAAACTTATAAAAGTGTGAGACTTCATGACCTGTCAGCCATTTTATGACCATTTTGTGACCATTTTGGGTCCACCTTGGGTGTAGCCCTGGTCAGGCCTTGTCCTTCCCAAGGTGTATCCTGAAGCCTTTCAATAAATCTCTACTGTATTCTCCAGCTCTGTCCAGTCTCTGTTCCAGGTCAGCCTTCCCAAGGTATCACTGAGAGGAAAGACTGACATGGAAGAAGGGGCATTTCTGCCCTGGTGGTAGAAGTGGGAATCTGGGAGTTCAAGCAGCATCTGGTTCTTATCCACTGTGATCTTTTCTGATAGAGACATTTCCTAATGGCAAAGGAACTTCCCTGGTGGGAGTAGGGTTGGAAAAGCTTGTGCAGGCAGATTATTCATCCCTGCACTTCAGAAGTTCAAGGGTACTATTAGAACATCTCTTCTAATGTTTTATACACACAATCTCCTGCTCATTTCCCTCCAGATTATAACCAATTATAGAATATCTTCCAGGGGATGATGCATCTGTTCATCTGGAATGTTGAAGAGGTGAAGGATCTGCTTCCCTGGTTTGACTGCTGCAACAATTCATTAGTCTGTGTATTGGAATTTAATCCCTTTGTTCTACACTGAAGTGTGGCTTTCATTTCCAGCCAATAATTGCTGCTTCTTGCAAGATTAAGAGGCCCTTTGTTAGGGCTCTTTACCACTCTGTGTTTTCTTTCCATGAAAATAATTAACAGCACCACCAAGTCACCACCAACATTTCAACAGGGAGACTGGCTTTGAGCAGAAAAGGAGCTGAGGAGAAACTCTGGTTAAAACTGATCAGAGACCTGCTAACTGCATTTCTGTGCTTTTGACAGATCAGCCAAACTAAAGCAAAAAGAACTTGGCAGCAAGTGATGTGATAGCCCAAAGGCTGAGAATATCCCATTTCTACAGTGCTCCTGATCTTTACCAGAGACAGAATATTTCAACTAATGCTACATTTTGTCAAATGTTTTGAGCCACTTCCAAGTGTGTATGCCTCTAACTGTGGGTAAAACATAGCATTTATTTAAGCCAGCCTGAAGATTTCATTTGAAAGCCTTCAAAGAGAAAAATGTTCTTTTTATTTTCTTAAAAAAGAGGGGGGGGGTGTGTCAGATTTCTGAAGAAGAAAATACAAATATAATTTTAAAACTTCCAGCCAGTGTGGATCTTTTCACTAAAAACTCAGAGATTAAAACTTCAATTAATTATCTGCATTTCATAGTCAGAAGCTTGACTAATACTATATACTGCTGAACAGCAATCTAATGCTATTAAGGAGAAAATATTAAAACTTAGAGAGGCTTAAGATGGCACCCTCTTTTCCTTCTAACATTTTTACACGCTGAAACTGGAAAATTCAGAAAGAAAGGCACAGGAGGAACAGAATATGAGCTGTTGGTTCCCTGGAGAGAAGGACAAGAGCTTGAAATTCTTTGAAAGATTATGATCAAGCTTGCTGAGTTCAGAATATATTTTCAAATCTGGAACTATTAAAAGGGACTCACAGGATTTTTTCAATTCTTTTTAATTAAAGTTCAAGCAATAATTTAAAAAAAAAAAAAAGAATCCAGACAAGGCAGTGTGCAGAAAAATCAAAAGTTAAATTTCCATTTTCAGCATGTGGATCCCTCCTCATCTTTCCAGGTGGGCACACTCACTGTTCAGCTTGAGACAAACATTAGCACGTGCATATGCTATAGCAGCTTTGGAAGGGCTGGGGAGGGAAGAAATATTCTGGCAGCAGGAGGGCAAGGAAAACTGCTTTTTCCAAAACTGCTTTTTCCAAACCTCCTTTTTCTCCCACATGTGCCAGGCCCAGCTTGTGCTGGTCGTATGCAACTGCTCTGGGTCTTGTTTTTGGCCAGGAGCCCCAGCTCAGCTGATGCTGTGGAATTGCAAGGGCTGGATGCTCCCTTGGAGATGCGGCAGCAGCAGCCCAGAGCCCAGACACACTGTCCCCTCAGTGCTGTCCCCTCCCAAAGCTGCCAAAAGCCAAATGAATGCTTTTCATGTCCTGTGCACTGGCTGCAAGAGATGTAACAAAGGCTTATTCTAAAAAATGGTTTTAAAAAGGGAATGCACTCACTGAACAGTGAGAGAGCTTAAGGAGTTTCTCTTCCTCTTTCACCTGCTAGAAGTTTTTTGCCTGGCTGATTTTCTCCCGGAATTCAGAAGTCAAACGTTGCAGAGATGATGGAAAGCAGGCCCCAGGAAGGAAAACACATCTGCAGCGTCCTTGCAGGGCTCAGACACTGAGCTTTAACTCCAGCTAATAACACTTGACAAGAAAAAGGATCTCATGGAGCACAACAAAACCACTCCCCTGCCAGGCTGGGAGCAGTCTGTGTGTGAAAACACCTGGTACCCAATGATCATCTGCAGCCTGGAAACCAAAATCCAGCTCCAATTTCTGCCTTTGGTATCCAACCAAGACACGCTGTTGCTTGGGATTCAGATGGCTCTTCCCTCTCCCCACTGGCTTCTCACAATATTTGCACTCTTTTATGGATGAAAACATATCAGAGTGTAAGATGCTGAACAGATGGAGCTACCAAGTTAAAAGGAGGTTTTCAGAGGATGCTTTAGGAAGAGAACTGTAATGTTGTGTTTCTGGAGGAAACCCATTTATCACGACTACACCACATAAACTGTAGCAGAAAGTCCTGTCTTCCTCTATTTTCTACCTCTGTAGGCAGAGGCAAAATGATTTGTGAAGGATTTCTGGTGGTTATTAAGTGGTTTGAGCTGGATGAGCAGAGTTTATTTCACTTTGCTGTTGGTAATTATAGTATCATGACCCTGTAATTAAGGTCCTGTCAGCCTTTCCATGCCAAGCCTCATTCAAGGGATTAAATCAGCCCTTGGAAGCTGCAGAAGGTCAAAGCTCACCACTGCAGCTGGCAGCCTGGAGATTGTTGGGGTTTTTTTCTCCAAATGTGTATAATGACAAGCCCACTTCATTCCCTATGCAAAAAAAAAAAAAAGAGAATTTGCAGGGCACAGAAATGCTGCGTCATTTCAGACCTGCTGCCATAGGACAACACCAACACGGTCTCTAGAAAGGAATGAGGAAAATTTCTGACCATGGTGCTGATCCCTTGAACACGAGAAACATCCTCTATCAGGCTGACAGCAGAAAAGGAAGATAGTTCAGTTCAGTTCCCAGCTGTCTGTGGGTGGGGAGAAGGGAAAAAGCAACCTCTGAGTAACAGGCTGCAGCTCTGTGGCTCAGGCTGTGCCAGCCAGCACCACGAACAACTGTGCAAATAAATATAAGCATAAAACCCACAGTTCTCTGTTGTGTGATCTGGGTTTCAGCTCATTAAATTTGTTTTTGCAGCAAAGCAGAAGTTCCACAAGCTGCCCCTGGCCTCTCCCCCCTCCATCCTGGTGATCCTTGGTCTGTCTGGGCAAGAGCAAGATGGGGTTGAGTATATTTTTGCATTTTAGGAGGATGATGTCACCAGCCCTGAGAATATGATTTAATATCTTCCCCATCTCCAGAAGAAAAAGGCCTGGCCATAAATCTGTGATGATCAAAATAGTCTGATTTCACTGAATTCAGAAAATTGCAGTGCTTGGACAATTAGCATTTTTTCAAAGGCAAGTTAGCAATGGTTTGGTCAGATATCTGAGGTGGGCAGCCCATTTATTTTGTGTCTGTAGGGTTTTACCTGGCAAAACCTGCAAATATTGACATATAAAACCTGGTAACAAATATTGACATATAAATTAAGAATGTTCCACCCTAAACAAATGGCCACATCCATGCAACACATTTAAATGGGTTCTAATTGTTAAATCAATGCCTGCCATTGGCTCCCCAAAATCATTGCTTTTTTCCCACTTGGGGAAATACAGGAAAACAAACTGACAAACTTCCCATAAGAATCCTTTTCTTGCCAATGTAGAAAAAGCCATGAGCTTCAAGTTGAGAATCTTCTGTTCCTTGGTAATCGATGATTTCTCTGTCTTAAGCAGTTCTATCTTGTATCTGTTTATCTGTTTCTCCTGGAAAATGCCAGTGCAGTCACAGACACCACACAAAGCATCATGATTGATGCATTTTTCAGTCACTGTTATCAATAGGTCAGATCAGTGCAATTTGATATTTTTGAATACAAACCAAAAAAAGGTCATCAGCAGTTCCTGCTCCCCAAGGATAAAAATGACATGAATTATGGAGAGAGAGAGAGAATGGAGAACTCTGGGAGTTCTGGGAGCAGACTGGAATCAACCTGGGCTCTGAGAGGAATTCATGGCTATTTTCAGAGATTGTCCCTAGGAGCTCCTTCCTTCTCCTTCCCACCCTGTCTTCCATGCAGATAAGAAAGAGCAAAAAAAAAAAAAATTTCCTCTGTTTTATCTGAATCACTGTGTTGACTGTAACAAAACAACCCCAAGGAAATGCAACTGCTTTTCTGGAAACAGGTTCTTACTGCTCAGCCTAATGTAAACAAGCTCTGACAGTGTTCATCATTTTCCTTTAAATAGATCTAAAAACATGAAGATTGGCATTTATCATTGAGCTTCTGGACATCTGTAACCTGATGAATAAAGAAAGATGTACAAGGCAAGACAGTAATAAGGAATTCAATACACCGAATATTATTTTAGGAAAAGTTATTGTATTTTGTTCTGCATGGATCTTTCCTATTGGGAAGAAGAAAATCAGGAGAGAATGAAAATGAATTGTGATCTGTTTTTTTCTTTAGAGAATTTTTTTTTTTAACCACAAAACTACTTCACTCCAACACAGGCAGTTGTTAAAAACAGTTCTAATCAGACACAACAACCTGATAAAAGCTTAAAAGCTTCCAATGTATATTTTTTGATACAAAGTCCAGAGACAGAATCTTAGGATATCAAATCTCTCCTTGTGCTGCAAGCAAGGCTGGAAAGATGTGTAATTTTTTAATCTATACCATGATATTTTTCTAACTGCATGAGCCACCCACCTCTCTTCCTATTCCACCCCACATGTGCCAGCTCATACTTCAGCCAGATGTGTGATAGAGCAGTGGATATTCACATCTCTAGTATTTAAATCCAGAATACAAGCATTATTTGAAGTGTCCAAGGCCAGCTGGACAGGGCTTGAAGCAACCTGGTCTAGTGGAAGGTGTCCCTGCAGATGGCAGGGGATGGAATGAGATGATCTCTGATGACTCTTCCAGCCCAAACCATTCTGGGATTCTGTGTTTATTTTTAATTTACCCTTCCAAAAAAGGAAGAATTAAGACTTCCAGTTCAGGTTTGGTCAGGTTCCACCCTCTCTGCTTAAAATCCTTATCCTTGGACCTTCCCAAGAAAAATCCAAAGAGTATTCCAGCCAAAGTCTGTTTGAACTCTGTCTTTCTCATAAACAGACTCCCACAGCCTGGAGCCTCCACACAGGAGGCTTATAAGGGCCAGCAGTGCCCTTATTCAACAGTCCCAAGAAGGAAGACAGGAAAGAATGAGGGCAGCCCAGGGCTTTGGTGGAATTGCTGTGTTAGGAAGCAGACCTGGCAAGGAGCTGCAGCAATTCAGCTCCCTGACCTTCAGAGGAATTTTTCTCAGACACTGAAACCACGATCAGCCTGACCAAGTAACTTTCCACGGCATGGGGAACTGGTTCAGGAGATTTTTTGCTTTCTACAAGAGAAAATGCCTCTGCATCCAGGGATTAGGAGTCCCAGTCTGACTAAGACTAGAGGCTATAATTGTCCACGGCTCTATGAGCTCATATCAACTCTATGACGCGCGTGGGATTCGGGGGAGTGGAGCAGAGGCACGGTTTGTTCCACGTGAGGAGTTTAATTCTGAACTGGGGCTCCTCCTGAATGTGTTCGTATACCCACGTGGCCAGGCTGACCTGCTGTCTGTACCACTGGGGCTGGCTCTCGAGATGCTTTCATGCTCTTTTAAAGGGAGATTGCAAAAATTTCCATGTTCTCTGGGAAGGAAACATAAATTCTTCAGCAGAGTTCTGGGGAGGGTTTTGACCAAGGGAAACATCTGTGTGCCATTATATTGGTACAGAAGTTTTGGAGCAGAGTTAAAGATGCTGAATTGAAAGAGGCTGGAAAAGTTAAGTTTAAAAGAAATAATCTATCTCTAAGGTAAATGATTTTCAAATTTGAGATGGAAAGTCAGAGATGCTGAAGGAGACATGATTTGGATCAATACCAAAATGCTGAGTTAATACTTGCATTGCAGTGGAAGGGTCACAGGGCTTTATAGAAAGGTGAACAGCTTTCCTGGGAAACATGCTGAGAACAACTCAAGAACTCATGTTACCAGATTCCTGCAAAAAGGGAGCAAATTCCCATAGGAGAATAAAATCCCTTTCTGCTTCAGTGCACAACCTGCTAAAAGCACTGTCAGGAGGCAGTTTCCAGGTGACACCAGTTAGAAAAAAGCCACATAATGATCCAGTAGTCTCATGTGAGTGTCAAAAGCTGAGCCCTGGCTGGGGATGCAGCAGACACATCTGTGTTGCAGATGAGCTGTTTAGAGCACAGGAGGAAGCTCACACAGCAGCCTGAACCTACCAGCAGCATTCAGCACTTTGTGGGGTGACATCAGGCCGTATCAAAGTCAGGAGGAGATGATTTGTCTAAGTTCACCCATCCATTTGCAGCGTGCTGCAGCACGAGCCTCGTTACGTCCCGCCACAAAAAATGCACATGACAGCAAACCAAGGCTGGGATGAATCCCCTCCCCTTATCCAAACAGCTACAGATCGCTGCTGCATCCTTCAGATCTTTATCCCCCTCCTCCCCCAGGCTCTGTCAGAGCTGTGTCCCTCACCTGGGCCCCAGAGGGTGATGCACTGCTGCTCGTGTGTCTGGCAGATGCCGTTGTAGCAGTAGCCATCCACGCCGTGGCAGGAGTGCCCGTCGTGCAGGTAAACATTGGCCGGGCACTGCGGGCTGGCCCCCGTGCAGAACTCGGGCAGATCGCAGGAATTGCTCGACTCTCTGCAGGAAATCCCTGCTGCTTTCAGCTGCAAAACAAACAGAACATCAAGGGCCGGGCCGTGCCTGGGTCAGCCATGCAGCACAGGAGCAGATTTCCCCACTGGCCCGGCCCCAGCTGACTGCAGAGGACAGGGCAGGGATTGCACAGCTCTGAGTGCACTGATGTGAGCCATGCTGGGAGGGTTTTTGGCAGTAAGGAGGGACAGATGAAGCTGCACACACGGCTCATGTGTGAGGCAACCCTAGCCCTGACGTTTGCTGTGTGGCTCCTCCATTGTGTCTGAACACAAAAACTCTGCAAAGAAGGGTCTAGAGCACTGGGCAAGAGTCAGATCAGAGACCTTTCTAACCAGGGCAGCTGATCACAAAACACTGTGGTGTGTTAGGGCTCAGGAAGCCACCAGCCCACTTAACTCTGGATTCAGATGCCCAACAATTCCCAGGTTGGAAGGTTCAACCAGATGATCTTGAATAGGTCTCAAACCTTAATAATCTATGGAGTTACGTTTCCTCATGGAAATGTTGCGATGGGCATCAAGATCTCCTCAAACTTAACTACAAGACTAGTCCATGTAACTGTTTCTGTCCTGTACTGACTTCCATGGGTAATGATAATTTTTGGAGCTGATGGTGGAATGTGCCAGTCTGAACATTCGCATCTCAACAGCAGCCACGAAACTTGGGTGTACTCTGGGAGCAGCCCTGAATTTTAATCACATTGCCTTTGGTAAAAAGCAAAGAACATGAAGATTGATTTTGCTAAACAGCAATTCCTGGATGTGGGGATCCCTTGCTGCTCCAAGCTCGTGGGTTGCCACAAACACGATGGCAACTTGCTGGATGTTTTATTAGCCCATGGGCAAGGGAGGGTCTGAGAATTCAAGCAGGTAAATGCCTGTGGCAAGTTGGCTTTTACAGAGTGTTAGGAGACCACAACAGCTGATGATCTGCTATTAAAAATGCATATGTTGTTGATAGAATTAATAATTTAAGAACCCTCCCCAAAATAACAGGGTTCAGTATTTAATGACTGTTTGCCATGTAAGAATGAGAAAAATTAAAGCACACAAAAGTTCATGAAAAGGAAGCTTTGCATGAGCAACTAAAGGAGGCCACAAAAAGCACAGAGACCATCTAAAAGATCTGTTGATCTGCTCCTTCAATAATTTATATTTTGGGAATTTTTTAATTGCTCACATGACATGTAAGTGTCTTAACACTGATCAATACCAATTTACTTGTCCTCCATCCTTGCTGACTGCACTGAAGCAGGGAAAAACTTGGAATTCTGCCCTCCCCACCCTGAAAAGAGACATTTCCCGTGGTTCACCTGGCAGTCCTCGCAGCAGAGCCCATGTGCACACACTGCTCCCGGGTTCAAGGCACAGGTGGTGGCATTACAGCACCGGTTTGTACATTCCTGGATGAATTTGGAGGGTAAATTTAGAGCAGACAACATTCAGTCACAATGACCCGTAAATCAAGAGGCTGCCTATAGCTCTGCCAAGAAAAGCTGGGCATGAAACCATGAATTATGCATGAAATTCGACAACCTGATCCAAACTGCCTTGTCTGCCCTCAGATTCAACAAGCCCAGTAAGTGTAGTGAAACCAGAGAAGCTGCTGAGGAGGGCTGCTTTATTCCAGCTATGGATCTAATCCCAAATATCACGAACAACCCAAGCGCGCTGACACCAACCCTGATAGAGCGCTGGGGCATTTTATTTCCACAGGAACCAGTGGAGTGATTCCATTGCCTCCAGAGAGGATCCAGGAGCTCGCTGCAGTTGCTGAGCATCATGACTACAGCTTTATTTTGTGATAACTGCTGGCCAGGCTCCTGTTTGGATGAAGGCTGGGGCTGCCACAGAGGAAGACAATGACATGATTCCATGTAATCCCTTATCAGAGTACAGCAGTAATGGAGCTCTGAGATATGGAGTGAGCATGAATCGCAGCCTCACTCACTGATACATCCCAATTTCACACTTGTGGATTAGATGGTGCCGTGTGTGGGCTCCTGCAAAGTTTATTGTCAGTAGAATGAGCTGGTAAGGAGCCTCAGAAAAGAATGAATTTGTTTTTCCAAGATAATGCCCACAAGCTGCAAGTTACACCAGCTGAGCTGGAATCTCATCTCTCTCACAGAAAGAGCAGCAGAGAAAATTGCTCTTCAGCTGTGTTAAGTCTGTTTGACTTAACAAGGGATCACTAACAATACAGGGAACACAGGAAGAGTGGGTGGGTTAGAGTGATGTTCACAGCCTCTTGTTACTTCACTGGCTTCTGAAAGCTTCCCAACTGGAAGGCAGGGCTAGCACTGACTCACCAGCACAAACCAGAAGGATTCTCAGCATTTCACTGTTTTATAGGTAATATCTTCCTGGATGTACAAAGCCAACTGTGCTCTGAAGCAGAGGAACAACTTCCTGCTCCTATTTTTGATCACTGGAAGGCAGCAGGCTACAGAAATATTCCTATGCAGCTGCTGCATGTCAGGAGTAACATTCCTCTGCCACATTTTATAAATTCACCTCTAAAATAATCTGAGATAAGCAGAGCGAAGTGTCAGTCCCATTAGGGTCCTTGTGAAACAATCAGCTGCAATACCCCAAACTCTGGCCCCACAGCAGCATTCAGCATTCCACAGGCAGACTGGGATAAAGACACAGCTCTTGGAGTGGTGTTTCAGCAGCCTCTGAAATTTCCAATTGCTATCTCACTTATTGCTCATTGTAGGGAATGAGCTTGGTAAATAGTTTTTGTGCCTGGGCTATCAAATTGTCAGGAATGATTTTAACATAAACAAGCGGAAAAACAAGAAAGGCTCACCAGGCTTTTGGAGGATGGAGGCTGCCACCTGGAATTACTGCTGTGCTGGAGTTTGTTGTTGTTGTTATTATTATTAGTTATTATTGATAACAACAGCAATGATGGGAGGAGGTTTCTCACTGTGGCTCTCCTGGCTCTTCAGAGGAACCAGAGCAGCCCAAACCCAGAACAATTCCAGCACCACCTCTGTGATGTCAGGTTCTGTCCTGTGGACAGGCCCCTGGCTTTCACCCTCTCTTTTCTCAAAACACAAGACAGACCCCACTGGGTCAGCCCATAACTCCTCTGTCCCTGTGTCTCCCTGAGAGCAGCCAGCAGAAGACGTTTAAGGACACTGACACCCTCCCCGTCTCAGTCTTTCCCTTGGCTCCTTGGGCATTTTTAGCACCTGTAAGAGTCAGAGTAAAGGAACTCACAGGTAACCAACACAGTCAGAGGAGCAGCTTCTTCTGCTTGTTTGAAACCTGCCATTTTCTGACTTCATCTGCTTATTTCTCATGGGGGACAATCTCTCCTCACTCACCTTTCCATTCCCCTCACGATTTTATCAGCTTATGCTGCACTTCCCTTCATTTTCTTCTTTTCCAGCCAGAGCCCTTTCGAAACTTTGAACCACCTTATTGCTTTTCTCTCAATCTTTTTTCACTCTGCTTTATCCTCCCTGGGATCAGGGAGGGGTAGGGAAAACCTGTGCAAGCAGTTTCACGCGCAGCAGATTTATAGAGATCTGCTGGTGCTTTGTTTTGTTTTCCTATTTCTCCCCTAGTACTTTCTAACAGCCTATTTACCTTTTAGACCACTCCTGAGCACTGGGGCTGACATTTTCATGAGACTATTTATTGCAACATGAAGTCTTGTTCCTCCATGGTCAGAGTCAGCTCAGAGTCCATCATCTTCTTTGTGTTTTTGGAATGTGCATCACTCCTCAGTGGGTCCCATTTCTCATCTTAATGCCTGTTCCAGCTGCCTCAGAAGGTTTCTCTGCAGTCCTTCACAGCCAGTTTTCATCTCCAGCAGCCTAACTAATATCATCAGCAAATTAAAGACTATTCCTCTTCCCAGGCTCTTTATGAAAACGCTGAGTTGTGTAGTCCCCAGGACACTTCTCATGGATACAACACAGCAGATCTCCTTCCACCACATGAAATGGATGATTTACACCTGGTTGTACTTCTTATCTTTTAACCCAATTTCTGCCCATGCAGTTTTCTCTCCTTTACAGCTGCTCAATCTCCCTTTGGTGAAAGGTTTGGTCCAAAGGCTCTCTGAACTCCTCACAGGCTGCAGTGACAGCCCTGTCCCTTTCCATCCACTTGTTAAGCCCTTCAGGGTGCTGTGATGGATTTGTGAGACAAGATTTTGTAGGACAAGATTTTGTAAGACAAGAGTTCCTGGCACAAAAGCCGTGTTGACTCGTCCCTGGCACGTCACAGCTGTTTGGGCACTCACTCCTAATTACATTTGGAAGTAATTTGTCTGATTTCTGCGTTAGCAGTTCATAGTTTTCTGTTCTCCCTTGCAGCTGGTTGTAAAAGACATGTTTTCGTCTTTTGAGGACCGAGGATTTTTACTTCTTTTAATTCTTTCATCTTTCCATCTATAATCTACATGAACCCTCCTTCCACAGACACTGCAGCACATCAGACATTTTTTTGTCATATAATCTAAAATTGCTAGGATCATAAAATCATAGAATGGTTTGGGTTTGAAAAGACCAAAAATCATCCAGTTCCTCTCCCTGCCATGGGCAGGGACACCTTTCACCATCCCAGGCTGCTCCAAGCCCCAGTGTCCAGCCTGGCCTTGGACACTTCCAAGGATCCAGGGGCCTCACAGAAGAATTTACTCCTCATATCACTCATTCTTGGGACACTGCAACACCATGGATAGAACTCAGCTGGTATAAATGACTGGGCAGTGAATGAGTAACTAATCACACAGCTTTTCTGGAACCATTCAGATTAGAGCAGTAAATCCCAAATAAATTTACTTGCACCCAAGCTGCAGGTTTTTCAATATAACCAAAAAGGCAAAAAGACAGAAAGAAGAGGCAAATGAAGGCAGTGCTTGCTGACATTAAGTGGCTTTGACTTGAAAAGGTATCGCTAACGTTCGGAAATGGAAACAAGAAAGATAACTGGGTTAGAAAGACACTTGCAAGCTGCTTGCACTCTATTGGCTTCAAACAAGGAGATACGGCTGCTTCCTCCAACCTTTTTACCCTCAAGAGTGAGTGAACTGTCAGGAAATCCTCATGTCTTGGACAAATCCAATACACTCCACAGGCAGGATGCTGCAATATCTTGCTGCTTTAACTGCCCCCACCTCTTTTGTCTCTAGGTCCCTATTTATCACAGGAAACAAATCCCTGATCTGCTGCTGCCTTTAATTCAGATAATCAGAGAGAAGTTCAATAAAGCCAATGAGGATGGGATGTAAAAGGGATAAGGATGCCAGCTCGGATATTATTTGACCCCCAGGTTTTGCCTATCTCCTGCTGATCTGAGGAGTCCTCTGACACATTCACTAAACTAAATGGAACAATCTTTGAAGCAGCAGCAATCTGTTTGGGAGGCAGTGAAGGCTATTTCTGTTGGGAGGTAATTGGCTAGAAGGAAAGAAAAATCCTGCAGTGAAGAAGGGAAAGGTCTTGCACATAAAAAGTGAAACTGCAATGAAAAATATCTGGCCAATATTAATATTCCTATTTATATAATATTATATATGTGGATAGTGGAGGCCCTGGCACAGAATGCCCAGAGAAGCTGTGGCTGCCCCCGGATCCCTGGAAGTGTCCAAGGCCAGGTTGGACACTGGGGCTTGGAGCAACCTGGGATAGTGGAAGATGTCCCTGCCCATGGCAGAGGGATAATGAGATTATTTATATGGTCCCCTCCAACCCAAACCATTCTGTGATTGCACAGTTTCTATGGTTATACTGACATAAATATAAATATACGAGTGGCTTCTCACTGATGGAAACAAACCTTCAACTAAGGCACATTTTCTTGAAAAATTTGAGCCAAGTTCTCAAACTTCTTTTGAGTTTAGCTAATTAGCTAATGCCAAAAGGAACTTCTAGGAACACAAGGTCATGGCCAGACTGCTGGACAAGCCAGAGTTTGCTCTCTAAGGATGAAGTGAGCACATTCTTAACCCAAGCCCTGCCTGGACTTCGGCAACTGGAATACACTCAAGATTCCCTGCACTTCTGAGGTTTAGGCTGATGGGATGGAAGCAGAGAAGGGAGAGTTCCATTTTACACCAAACACACCAAACCAACACTCCACTGTCAAAACCTTGCAGGCAGGACATGAGCAGTAACTCCCAAGTGGTGTCTTACCTCAGGCTCCCCACAGTCACACTCCTCCCCGTCTTCCACGTAGCCATTCCCACACTTCTGGCCACCAAAGGACTCCTTGACTTCAGGCAGGTTAAAGAGACACATTCCCACTCCTTTCTCCAGGCTGTTTTCCAGGTCCTTTCTACTGCAGCTACTGAAGACCATGGGGAATGGATAGCTGGGGAAAAAACACATGGAGACAAAATGAAGGTTGTTATATGAGATGAAAACCTCTTTCTCCTGCCACACTGGTGACATTTTAGCACATCTGTGCCTTGTGTTCAGTTTTTATCACACAGAATTGAGATACAGCAATTCACTGTGCAATTGAGCTCAACCCATTAATAATAATTTCTGACTATAATTCACTTTTTCACTTCAATCTGTAGCTGCTGTTAAGGATTGGAAGTGTTCACATATGAAATTCCTTCTCCCTCTTTTGCATATGGAGTTATAATGCAAATTATGATTGTGAGCCTAAAGAAATGCTGGGTTTGCAAGTAGTATCCTACACTTGCAGGACTGCAAAAGATCTCAATCCTTCTTGGAAAATTCAGCCTCAAATGGCAAATTCATTCATCTTGCTCTGCAGAATGGCAAACTTCCTGCTCTTTTCAGGAAAAAAAAATGAATAAAAGAAAAAACCCACTGTTACTTGATAAGAGCCTGCTTCTGCAATTCATCAAAGCTGAGCTTGGGAACTGCATGATTAAAGCAAAGACAGTTCTTATTTTAAACCAGCAGGACTGTAAGGACACTGTGCTGAAAATGCTCCTGTTTGGAATTCCCACTGCAGGCACACAACAGCTCCCATTCCTTTTGCAAAACACCCAGAAAGTGTGAGCAGAGCACTCCTGTGCACAAATATCAGCAGATAACTGGTGCTTTTCTGGGGCAGAACTTAATTCTATTTCTGCTGAGGAATGTTTGCAGTTTGCCTCACAGATGAGAGACCAAGTGACATGTGGGCCTGGTGTCCCAAGGGCTGCTGTGACTGCTCTGTGCTGACATGGAATCAGTCATGGAATGGTTTGGGTTGGAAAAGGACTTGAAGACCATTTCATTCCACCTCCAGAGGCACCTTCCACTATCTCAGGGTGCTCCAAGCCCTGTCCAACCTGGCCTTGGACACTTCCTGTGGCTGCTCCATCCACAGCTTCTCGGGACACCCTGTGCCAGGGCCTTCCCACCTTCACAAGGAGCAACTTTCCCATATCTCCTGTCTACATTGAATTACATTGAATCTGTGTCACAAAGACATTGTGAAACATCTTCTCCCCTCAGACTTGATACCTTTGCCACTCCCTGGTCCAGCAGTAACTCAACATTTCAGCAGCTCAGGAGCCAACCTGCCAATTTCACTTTATTCACTGAGTGCTCTGTGTCAGCCACGTGTTATTAGGATTGTTATCTTTGCAGACAAGCAAGGTAACAGGTAGAAATTCTGCTCTGCTGAACTTCAGACTTCCATTAATCTCCTGGTGTTTCTGATAGCCTCAAATGAAAAGCTTGTTTTGGGATTGATGATGCCCGCAGGTCTCAGAAAGGGAAAAATTTCTATTAAAAAGAAAGAAATGTTCGGCAACTACAAATGCAATAGAGCTTCCTATGCTGACATAAGGAAGTTAATTAGGATCTTCTAGAAGGTTATGGATGCATTACTGAACAGAATATATTTTGTGCCTAGTTAAAATTACCTCTTTTACAGTTTCTTTTGCAATAAAACAGCCAGCTCATTGGAAAAGAACATAAACATGAGTCTGAAGAAGAAAATAATTTTCCAATATCACTATAGGGCTTGTCAAGTTAAACTAAACAGTTTTGAGTTTCACTGACATATGACTTCAGAAAGCTAATAGGCATCTCCATGTAATAAGCTGATTGCTGGAAAATATCAATGTTTCAGCAAAATGACAGAGTCTAAGATAAATAAAGAAATTTCAGAATAGCAGGAGGCAGGAGCCAGGCTGTTAGCTGGGCCCCAAGGGAGAACAGGGAAGGTACTCGGAGTAATGGAACAGAAAATAAAGGCTCTTGGAAAACTATTGACCATTTTATATTGGGCAGTTGGACATGTTCTTAACAGGGCACCACAAACTTCTGCCCTACCCTCAGTGTAACTGGGGAGAAACCTCACAAAATTCTGTGTCCGTGACTGTGAACCAGTAGATGAACGTACAATCCTGATAAAAAGCAGGAAAAAACAAAGAAACCCAGATACATCTGACTGATAAATTCTGAGAGGGCTTGATCAGACACAGCTCTCATATCAAAGTGTGAATAGATGAATACTGCAACATCCAGGCAAGATCCTGCTCTTCAGTGGCACAGGTTTGCTTTGACACCCACTGTCAAGGGGTGAGACAAGGAGACACGCAGCTCACAGGGAATGAAACCCACTCAGGAACACAATTAATGCAGATTTCCATGTGACACCTCTCAGGCACACACAGATCACGAGATCTGTGATCAGGTTTGACTCACCAGTCAATCCTGTCAATGTTCTAGGGCTGCTCCTTTGCATCCCTGGGTTCCCAGGATCATTTGCATGGATGTGAGGTTTGTCTGTCCATCAGCAGGAGGGCAGAGTCCTCTCTCTGTGAGAGGTGAAATTGTGTCATTGCTGATGAATGAGCTTTATGTTTCCTTCCCCCTGAAAAGGAACTTCAAGCTGTTTCCTATTTTGAACTCAGAGATCCATTCATCTTCTGGCTTTTCCTGCTCCTGATGCTGATTTCCTCAGCTGACATCAGTGCAGCACATGGCACATGATGACATTTCCTGAAATGCTGCTTCTTTACCAAGTAATCCACAAATAAAGCAGTAAAAACCCAGAAATAAACCCAGCTGGCGGAAACAGAGAAACTTCAGGGTAACCACACCATGCAAGAGAAGATCCCACATCAATTGGTGCCAATTGGTATTTCATTGGAAACTTGATTGATCTTTGACGTGAAACTCTGATACACTACCAGTCTTCTTTTTTTTTTTGACCAATAAAGTTCCATGTGACAGCCACAGCACTTGATTGTTGTGATTTCAGGCTGTATTTTGTCTGTCTTTGCAATTTCAGAAGAATGAAATCCTTGGCAGATGGGATGGGAAGGGAAGTCACAGATACTGGATGTCAGGGGCACTCAAACGGATGTTTGAGTGGCGCTGGAATTTGTGAAAAATCACAAAGAAATGGTGATGTGAAAGGAATTCATCCTCTGAACAAATGCAGGGAACTTCCTCCCACCACCCTGTAAAGAGGCTTCTGATCTCACTTGGAAGGAGCTACCTTAGGGTGGGAGAAAAAAATGGGGTCTCCACAGTAAAATCAGTCCTTGACCTGTTTAAGGTTTCAGTGATATCTGAACAGGGATGCTTGTGCTTCCTGTGGTAGCTCAGACACTTATTCTGTTGGAAAACCAGCTCATAAATGCCATGGGAGAACCTTCCAGAGGTAAAAAATTCATCAGCAATCTTTATACTCCATCCATCTTCACTCAAGACATTTTCTGTTACAGATTCTTGGTTTTTTTTTTTCCAGTTGGAAAGAGAAAGGAAACTTTAGTCCAGCCTAACTCTTATTCTAAAATGCTGTGTCTCATACATTTTTTACACTGTCTGAATCTGTAGATTTAATGCACAATGGATCATTTTGTCAAACTGCTCTGGCTGTGGGTACAACTCTACAGAGCTCAAATTGTTCCCAGCACTACCATCAGTCTCCTCAGTGGCTTTACAGCAAGCAAAATCACTTCAGTCTTTCTACCCCTCCTGAATCCACTGCATTCCTCGGTGTCTCCTTGGTGCTTAAAAGATGTGTTTAATCCCCAGCAACAAATATCCCAGTTTCCAACAAAAATAGCTTTGCCTGCTCCTGCAAATAAGACCTTCACAGTCATCAGAGGATCCCTGGTAATCGATTCCTTGGGAAACACAGCCTGGGCTTGTCCCATTCATTTATATTTCAAGCACTCCAGCCCTCCAAATGCCAGGTTCCTTTAGGCAGTTCTGCATTTAGCCTGTATTAGATAGCTCCTTCCATTAACTAAGTGAAGTGGCATCAGCACTCTGTCAAGTCCCATTTAACAAGAGAGGATTCTTTGTACCAGCACCTCGTTGTCCAGCACAGGCAGCTTTGCTTTTTTCTTTTCTTCTCTTTTCTTTTTTTTCCTTTTTTCCTCCAGATCCTGTCTGCCTACACCTCAGAACCTTGGGTCCATCTCCCCTGAGTTCCCCCACCATTAAACACCACAGATTTGTCTGTTTCCCAACAAGCAGCACTGAAGGGGTAACACAATAATTCTGGGAGTTCTCTACTCATTGCACAGGAGGATAAACTACTCACCATATCTTGAAAACATTTTGATTATTATGATGATCCCTATCCAAGCTCACTTTTTATTTCTTATTCAAGAGCTGCAGGATTTTTCTACAGGAACGTCATTGTTCTGTCCCAAATGTTGATTAGACACACATAGACACTATATGGATATCCTTCTATTTATAGGGTTCATTTCTTCCAGTTCACATCACAACCTGATTATTCAGCATTATGGCAATGTTTATACAGAGCCTTTTACCAAAAGACCCTGAAGTGTTTTACAATTATTCACTCAATTAAAATGCACAAGAGCCCCAAAGAGCTCTGTTAAGTACCACCAGACCTCCCTCCCTGAGGTAATATGATAATTGGAGATTATATTAATTTTAAAAGGGACATTTTTTTTTTCGAGCATGCTTATGGAAACAACTCTTGGCTAGCTAATTTCCAAAGGTGCAGAAAACTGGGACTGAACTTTGCCCAGAATTCCTGAAAACCCAAACCTGAGGGGCCATATCTGGAAATAGCTCTGGTATCAGCTGTGCTTTTTAGGAGCATGAAGGTGCTCAAAGACAAGAGGGGTGCTGAGTCAGAAGTTTCCCTAGTCCAACACCTGAATTTCCATGACACCACCTTGTCTGAATTGACCACCACAGTGACTTTGTGTCTGCCTCGACCCAAGGACCCTTTGAGACTCAAAATTATGAACGTTTACTCGCCTTAATCTCCAAAATTCCTGATTTTTGGCTCACAGCTGGAGGGGAGAAGAGTAATGCAGAACCTTTTACTGGAGCATGGAGATGTGAGTCTGAATTTTTTCAGACTCCGCAGATGTCTGAGACAGAAATACTGAGTTTTCTGTTGCATATCCCAGTTTTACATAAAAATTAGGGGGGGAGAGATAAAATTAAAGAATAGGGATAGGGTTGTTTTTGTTAATACAGGTGTCAGTAATTTTTCCATGGAAAAAATGGCAGCAATGGAGGGAGCGACCCAAGAATAAACCTCTAGAAGGCAGAAACTCAAGCAGCAGGAATGTTTCCAGGCCCAGGGAGGTGTTGATTTCAAGGAACTGTGACAATTTTCCAGCCTCCTCTAACTCCTGATCTAATTGACACAATTCTTCTGCACTCAGAAGCATCCCCCTTGGTTTTAACCTTCCAGACATTTTTACTGCTCTCCAGCTTTTGAAAACAACTTTTTATGGGCTCCTAAGAGATATGAGCCTACCAGAATAAAAGTGAATTTGCTATTAGATGACATTTTTTGACACTCCAGCTTTTCTGTACAAGCAAGTATGTTAATGAATTAGTAAGCATAAAGAACTTCACAGAATTAGGTGTCAAGCAGGAGATAAAATCCAGTTTTCTTTGATATTGAAATAGGTGTTCAAATACTACAGATCCCTTCATGTAGCAAGTTCTGTCACTACACGTTATTTCCTACACCTCACGTTCTAATAGCAATTGTTTAAAATTAGACACGTGCCATAATGTGGAAGGACTTTTTAATCTACTAATTAGACAAGTGCCATAATATGGGAGGACTTTTAATCCATTATTTAGACAACGTCTTAATTTCTAAGTACTTTTGAGGGAGAAAGGCACAAATGCAGTTTTTGACCCCACCAGCACAATAAAGGGGGAGCTTAAAGATTGTTTCACACTTAAAGCTTTTGCAAACAGCAAATTGGGAAAATTAGGAGGAGGGGAGAAGCTGGAGGAGCCTTTGGGCTCTTGGAAGCAGCACAATGACAGAGCTTTACCCAAGACATCAGTCCCAGAGCTGATGGTTCACATATTTTTCAGGTGATTTGGAAGGATTTAGCTAAAAACGTAGAGCGGTTTTATCTACAGATAAAGTATTTAAATGGGAAGTTTGCTTCAAAAGGTAGAGGATGTCTGACAACCCACACTTATTTTTCTAGCCTATTTTTCACTCCCTTGCTCCTCTTTTAGAGTTTTAATCCCTGGAGCATCGCTAAAGTAGAGCACAGAACTGGGCCATGTAGTTAGAGATGACATCAAAGCTCTTCTCTCTGAGTTCATGGTCAGTGACTTCAAAACAAGCCCAGATTTCTCCTACAGCTTCTGTCACCTTCACTACATGGTGGCTTCTAACTCTTCCAATGAATAACTGGGTTATTTAATATATCACACTGGTGGTAAATTTAATTGATGTCTGCTTGGATGGCTTGTTGTGCTACAGTGGAGTTTCCAGGCTTATTGGAAGGAAAGCCTTTCCAAGGAAATGTTTAAACTTTGCACACAAATGCCGTAAGTTTGTTTTAATTTTTCCCTGGGGATGGTGCAGATTCCCAGAATGGATTCCAGCAATCTCCCTTCAGGTGCCCAGACTGGATTGACACGGCCCCAGCTGAGGCTTGACCTCTCCCATTACACGGAAGGTGAAATTTTAACTGCCTGGAATATTCAAAAAGGCAGATTTATAACGCTGGATTGTGGGACTTCAGGGCAGAAAGCAGCGACAGAACAAATGCCTGGATGGTTCCCAAAAACCCATTCTGCAAGGGAACAACTTAATGGCTTTATACAGTATAGAGTGTTGTGGCAGTCACAAAACTGCCAAATAAAACATTATTAGCAGTTACTTTCCCTTTGACAAATAGATGGTCAGAGAAGTTTCTTCTTGGAGGAGAGGCCTGTTGTGACTTCCCTTTGTGTTCTGGGGGTGAAGCAATACTAAACCAATTTATCACCCCTGACAGGATCCTGACTCTGTGCTGGAGTTATCTGCATTGCAAAAGCTCCATGGGAATTGAACTCAGACAACTGTTCTTCCTGTTGGGAACCAGACAGCCAAGGAAAGGAGCTATAATCAGTTTGAATTTGCCTCTGGCTCATCTTTTGCTCTGTTTCCTTTTAGACCACTACCTCATTAATAAAAATTTGCTGGATTGCTGAGAGTTCAGGTTTCACAATCTACTGCTTAGAATTTGAGGTTAATCCAATGCTGACTACAGGAAAAGTCAAAAAACCAAGACAGAGCAGAGGGAGGGATGAAAAGGCCGGGTCAGGTCTGGTCCCAGGCTAAGGAAAATTGGGATGCAGACACCCTGTGCCTGCCAGCAGCTCCCGGCAGTGAAGGGAAATCTGGATAAGGAGCACAACCAAGAGTGCCCTGAGTTTAAATTTGTCACACAAAACACAACATCCTCAGCATGTGACGAGCAAATAAAGACAAATGGTCCAAACCGCTGCTGAAGATCAGCTTCCTGCTGATTTCTGATTAAGGAAAAGGTGCTTTGGTTAGTTCCCAACATGATTTTACAATCTGCTTTTGTTCCAGGAAATTACATTCTAATTTTCTCCCTTGAAAAACCTTGGAATTGATTTTTTTTTTAATGGGCCAGGAGCAGAGAGAGATAAAAAAATCTGATTTCAGGAATCAGATTGATTGAAAGACCTGTCATAAAGAGGGTACTGAGGCTCAGGAGATGGATTTGGGTGAGAAGGAGCCTCAGATAAGCAGATCAAACAACACCAAGTTAAGGGAAATGAACCCCAAATAGAGCTAAACCCAACCAGGAGAAACCCAGGCTACGGAGAAGGGATTTCATGGAAAATCCTGAGTTGGAAGGGACCCACAGAATCCTGGAGTCCAGCTCCTGGCACAGACAAACCCCAAGGATCAGCCCTCTGGAAGGAGCAGGTGGAGAAGCTGTTCCACTGGGAAGAGAATGAAGAGCAGAATGAAGTGCATGGAAATGCCACTGGATGAGATGTGGGTGCTGAAGAAAAGAACCTGAGCCCTGCAAAAAGCTGGGAATAATAAATACCTGGGGGACAGGCTCATATTGATTTCACTTAACATCTACACTACCTGGGCTCTAAATAAATCAGAGCTCCAAGACAGGAGGATCTGACTTGCAAGCACCATGGCTCAATTTTTTGTTCTTTGGGAAGATGCAAAGGAAAGATAAGTGAGGAAAAACAGTGCCAGAAATCAGTCTGAATTTCCCCAGCCTTCCTACTTTCCCTGCTTCTGTTATGAGAAACAAAGCTCTTTATCCCATATCACCCAAACCACCTCAGATGAGTGGAAATGGAGTTCTTAAAAAAATTCCTAAATATATCAAGGAATCACTTTTTCTACCTTCTCCTTTCTTTTTCACAGAGCTGGAGCAAAATAAAATTAGCAGCTACATTGTATTTATTTCAATATTTCAAGCCATGAGGACAGGATGGATCCAGCCATGATCTAAGACTTAGGGATCCTTAATGAGCAAATTAAAACCTTCACTCACAAGAATGAAAGGCTTTTAATAAACCTAAAGAAAACCCCCATACGGATCCTGATGAAATCCTGGCTTTATTGAAGTCCCTGGGAGTTTTCCTCCCAACTCTGGATTTCTCACCTGGTGGTGGCTGGCTGTCAGGAGTGTCAGGGGTGGAGATGAACACAATTTCCCTGCAGGAAGAGGCAGACAGAAAGGCTCTCCAGGACACCAAAGTTACCTCACCTCTTCTTTTTCAGTGCCTTTACTCTATAATAGGTGATTTCTTATCTGAATCCATCACTGGGGCTGCATTTGCAAATGCTGAAGTGGAGCCTCCCTGCATTGCTGCCACCAGAAGCCCCCAGGAAAATGTGCCCAGCACCTCGTGACAAGCTTTGACTTTAGAAAAGATCAAGGAGGACTTCGCAGGAAGGAATTGTCTGGTAAAATTTTCAACGTTTTGCACATCTATGCCAGGCACAAAGGGCTCCCTTTGTGATTCCCATGACAACTGTGGCAAATGCAGCTGTGGGCACCAGTTAATTACAGGGATTCAGCCTTCCAAGTCCACTTCCACTCCTTCAGGTGCTCCTGGGCATACAACACATGTTCAAAAAGCAGCTTTCATGTCACCTGAAGGAGTTGCCCTTTAAGGTATGTTACCATTTTTAAACCAGGAGTTTGGAATTCATTAATACCAATTAAAACTGGACACTGGGTGCTTAATTCTCCATGCACTGCAGATTTATCCCTGCAGGTTGAAAACTTTGGGGTTTGTGTTCTTTTTTTTTTTTCTTTTTTTAGATGAAACAGAAAGCCAAGATAAAGGGAAATGTCCTCATGTGATTTGTTCTCATGGGTCATGGCAACAGCAGCACTGCAGGAGAAAAATGTCCCTCTCACAGCTATATTTCCTATGGATATTACAGCAACAAGACAAAAGGCAGCTGAGCTCTCTCATCCCAGCATCCAGGCCAGGAAAAGTGGATACATCTCATGGCAGAAACCCCTGCTTGTCCTTAAGTATCTGCTATAAATAATCACACCAGGAGTAAAATGTGTTTTCATTTGAGAAGTCACCTCTCCCCTTGTCAGCTTCACTTACAGCAAAGTCATGCTGTCAATCTGTGTGAGTTCTCCTTGAGAATACACCAGCAAAGCCAAATATTTTCCCCCTCTAACAGCACATCTACTGAAATGGGCAAAATTAAATGAAATAAAAAGCAATTATCTTTTTTTTTTGCCCCCATAGTTCTGTGTGCTAATTGTTAACAGTGACCCACTCCTGCAAAGCACTGGGAAAAATTAAATGGATTTCAACCAACGCTACTAATTCTTCAACACAGCTCTTATTTATCACAAAAATTAAATATCTCTGCCAGGCATGGAAATTATTAACAAAAAAAGGAGGCCAAATGCACTGCAGATGTGGGGCTACTTGGAGTGAAGGGAAAGACTGACATAAATCTATTCTGTAATCTCGTGGCTGTTTCCTACTAAAGGAAGGACCAGAATGCAATGTGCTCAATTACTGGGGCAGAGGGATTTCTTGCTTAAGGTTTTTTGGGTTTGTTTTGTTGTTTTTTTTTCAGAAAGCCGTTGCACTGCTGGCACAACAGACCTAGCTCTGTCACAAGTAATTTATTACATCAGTATATCAACTTTATTAAAAAAAGAAAAAGACAACAAAGAAGTCTGTCTTTGTGCCGAGCTCAGCTCAGACTGGTTTGGAAACATAAACAGCTTCAGAGTTTAATTAGAAACTGTTTACATCCGAAAGATAATTTCATTTTCCTTCCTCAAATTGTAACAGAGGTAATTCCAGATAGTTCTGCTGACTCCAGAGTTTAATGGCTCTAAGCTGCCAGACTGAAAAATGCAAAGTGAGGTCTGAACAGCTGAAAACCGACTGAGAGGGTCAGGAAATTCTGTGCTAACTACTAATGGTTTGATTATCTAACATTTAACAGCTCTGCAGCTACAAGATGCTGCAATCCATCTACAAGGAAAAAAAAAAGAACCACTCAGTAAACTAAAGTGTCCTTTCCCACACTCTATTTCTGCTTTCTTTCCTATTTCACCCTGACCTTTTGTCTTTTTTCAAGCTTTCAAAAATTATTTATTTATTTATTTCGCTCTGGAGAGGTGCTGGGAAAAGGGTTTTTCCCTTCAAGCTGATGCTGTTTTCATGGCATACCCGGCTGTGTTCTGGAGCAGTGTGCTGGAAATCTCTGGAAGGTGTGCATTTTCACATCTGGAGATCTCCAGCTCAACCTTTGAATGACCAAAATGAGGGTGACCTCATGTTCTGCTTCCTTGAGATCATTTTTCAAAAAGGAGAAAAGTGATTGAAGCTAATACTTAAGACAACAAATGGCACAAGTGATTAGTACTTTCCCAATTTGTCTTGAAGAGATTTTCACTATGCTTTATTTATTTAACTACATGTTTATAAAGTAGTTAAATAAATCTTTTTTCCTGTGGCAGTTCACAAATCAAACAAAAGCAGATGACAAAATAAGAAGGCTCCTCAGAAAACCCTTTAAGACCCAAGCCCACTGAGCCCAGCAGCCCTCCAGGAGCCTTCAGCCACCCTGTAAGATGCAAATATTCACTTGTGCAGTGTAAAATCAGCATTGCTGCCACTGGCCTGCTTTTGATATGCAGCCCTAAAACCTCATTAATGGTAATGAGGGATCCACAGGGAAACAGAGACCTTCGGCATCACCAAAGGCCTGTGGAACACTTTAATTATGGGGTGCTGCTCCCCCAGACGCTGCCCTGGGGAAGGAGTGAAGGAGCTGCTGAATACCCTCAGCTTGACCCAGCCCTGCTCTTCATCCACCCCATTTCCACCAGCAGAGCTGCTCTCCTGGACAGACAGGCAGATCCCTGAGGAATCCTTATTAATACACATCCTCCTCCCTCCACAAACCCTGCTTTTCATTTGAGTGCCTCCCATCACCTGGATTTTCACTCCCAAAAAATGCTGCTCCAGTGCACCAGAGGTGGAAGCAGCAGGAGCACGTTGGGACAGTCACAACACAGAGTGACACCATAAAAGTTCAGAAGGCTTCATTATGGCCCCATCCTGTCTTTTATACAGTTTTTACAAATTTCTAATTAGTTAACAGCTTTCTTGTTAATTATTCTACTGGTTAGTAAAAGATATTTTACTTGTCTATCAAATCTATCTGTTCTCAGATTGTTTACATATTTTCTTTATTGAGTCTCATGGGACAAATCCCTTGTTATTACAGGTGTATTTATTTTTCACCCTCAGAACAGATTGTTGTGTTAAAGGAACTCATTCTCAACACAGCTTCATGTGGGAACTCACAGATTACTTGTTAGCTGCAAGTAGAAGAAATGACAGGCCAGCTTTTTTACCCTATTCCTACAGGAGCAAACCTGGTTGGGCTTTGGGTGCACAATTTCTCTTCCCAAACCCAAATTTGCACCAGAAATATCAGATGGTTTTGGACAGAGACCCTGTACACAGATAGAATTCACACACCTGTGACTGAACACTTAATTAAGGAATGCTCACTAACCAAGGTTGTATCACTTCAGTGGCTCTGGGGAACGTTCCAGATGTTGGACCCCAGGAGTTTGGGGAAGATCCAGATCCTTCAACACCAGGAGTTTGGGGAAGAGGGATTATTCTGATGCCAGACTC
Source organism: Sterrhoptilus dennistouni (assembly GCA_013397095.1). NCBI lineage: Eukaryota > Metazoa > Chordata > Aves > Passeriformes > Zosteropidae > Sterrhoptilus > Sterrhoptilus dennistouni. Next base: position 631,187 of record VWZU01019442.1, on the reverse strand, counting down.
CTGCATTAACAGCTGCATGTGAATGCCAAAGCTTCTGCCAGCCCTGCCCTTGCACTGAGCACAAACTCCAGAGGAATCTTCCAAGTCTGAGCTGGAATCAGAGCCCTTACACCAGGAGAATCAGCAAGACCTTCCAGAGTATGGAACAAGCATGAAATGGGAATGAGGGCAGGAAGAGAAAACAAATAAATAGCTATTTTAGATGTCTCTGATAATGTATTTGCTACCACAGAGGCTGTCAATAGAGCCAATAAAATCAGCTTTTCCTTGCCAGCAGAAATGGGTGTTTAGTTATAAAAAAAGCACAAAATAAAGAGTGATGCACCCTTCCTTGACCACTGAAGATAACACATGAAAGCAAAGCATCAAATGAACTGATCCTCACTTGCAGCAGAGCTCCCTTTCAAGAAAATCTTGGGAATTGGCCCGTGGGGAACAAACATTTCCTGAGCTCATCCTGGGATGCTTGGACCACTTCTACAACAGATCCATGGACCAGCTCATCCCCAGGGAGGCAAACAGGAACATTCACATTTGCTACAGCTCCTGTGCAACTCCTAGTACCACTCTGAGCTCCTCACAGACATCTGGTACTACTGCTCAGTAAAAAAAATCACTCTGTTCCCACTTAAATATTTTATCTCACCTTAATTATTACTGATGTACTCAGTGTTCAGTGCAGAATATCTAATTGCTCCTGGAGGGAATTAAAACCCAGTAACTGCTGAGGCTCTTTTTAAGTGGTAGCTGGAAGAAGCCCACCTGATGGTCCTTCCCATGGTTAACTTCCCCCCATTTCTCCTCAGCAGTGCTTAATTCAAGTCATTAGTTTAATTTGGGACTACCACTCAGCTGAGTCTGAACAGATCACCTTTGCTCTCATTCACAAATAGGCAGCTTCCCATTGCCTCCCCGCTTTAATTCTAACATAAAGATTTTAATTTTACTTAAAAATATACTGATAACAGCGTGGGGTTTTTTTTTGGGACTGGTTAGAAAAATGTCTTCTCCAAATTACAACAGTGAATGAACCCGTATTTTTCTGTTTATGATTTCTGCTTTGTGTTCTTTCTGCGTTCCTAATTGGTCTCCTTCCCCAGACCCTGCCTCCAAAAACTCAATAATTAAAGTTAAATTGTGTACTGAAAAGCAATTTCTCAAAATTAGCTGTTCCTTTCTTCCCCATGAGGCACCATTCCATAAAAACCCTCTAACATAATAATCTATAGCTGAGAGGTTAAATTGATCTCATTTCTCCTTTTTTTCCCCACTCGTGGTCATCACTGCACGAACCAGGAATTTCCACCAGCAGTGTCACAGCCCAGGTCCCACTTCCCTGTAACTCTTACAGTCATATTTATCTGAGTAAATTCAATTTAAAATCTATGTGAGAGAGAAACATGGAGTGAGTTTAAATTCTAGCTGTGAAAATTGGAGATGGGAACACGAGATCCAAGATAAGAACAGGGGGGAAAAAGGCAGGCAGAGGGAGGGGTTCAATTCATTCTTGACTTTTCAAAAGGAGCACCACACAGAAGGAAGAAGACAAAGGGGAGTTGTTGTGTGGGGAAGTGTCCTAAAGAAGCTGCTTCCTCCTTCCTGTGCCTGCCCAGACCTTCCTGTGTTCATCACGGGATCTAAATCAGAATATGCCTTGGGACTCCTGGAAAAGAGGAAAGCCAGGTCTACTGGGGGCCTAGATTAAAATTAAGTTTCCCAAGAGACATTCTTTCATTCAGAAGTTTGTTAAGCAAATATCAATAGCCATGCTCTCCCACACACCAGATTTTCCACTTCTTGAATATTTACCATTCATTACATGTCTTAAAAAATAGCCCATACAGCATTTATATTTTCCTGAGCGTTTTAAATTATTTTGCATTTATTTAATCTTTTCTCCATCGTGGGCTTTGAGGAGAACCTTCCAGATCAACGTGAGGTGTTCCATCTCATAATAAATGTATAGAGAGAGGAATGGGGGATAGGGCAGTAGGACAGACCTGATAAAAATCTGCACCACTCCCATATCCAGGTGCAACGGGGATTGGAGGAGAACACCACAAAGCAGCTCTTTCCCCTTTTTCCACCAGCTTGTGTCTGTGGGAAGGCAAAGAGAAATGGAACAAAGGGCTCTGTCCTGGGAGCCATTTCCATTATCCCTGGCTGGGATGATCCAGCAACAAGAAATAAACCTGGGAAGAGGAAACACTTCCACCAGGGGCCAGTGAAAAAGGACTTTTTTGTTGCAGGTATGGGCATCCCAAAGGGAAAAAACAACTGTAGGATTGATGCCTTAAGGTTGAGCTTTCACGTTTTTCAGGTTCTGTGCTGCCCAGGGGTACAGTTCTGAGCTCACAGTCAGTGTCACTCAGCTCTGCACAGAGCAGGGACACAAAACAAATCCTTTTCCTGCTGCACACCAAGGACAACTGGTGCAAGTTTTCAAGCTCAAAAGCACAAACAAGGGTGGACTGAAGGGAGTAAACAAAAAGGATGAGACCTCATAATCTGAAGCTGTAATTGGACAATTAAACCCCAATATGCAAATGAACCAAAACTGAAAAAACTGTGAGACCTCCTGGTCATCCATTTAGTGACTATTTTGGGTCCGCCTTGGGTGTAGCCCTGGCCAGGCTCTTGTGCTGCCCAAGGTGTACCCTTAAAGGCCTTTTAATAAATCTCTACTTTATTCTCCAGCTCTGTCCAGTCTCTGTTCCAGGTCAGCCTTCCCAAGGCATCAGGATCAGGATGTGAACGGGCCTGGTGAAACTGCCCATCCTTGGAGGATTCCTCCTCTCATTAACCTCACCCAGGAAAAGGAAATTTTCCACCTTTCCAGGAAAGGCATCAAGGAGCATTCCCTGTAAGAGGGAAGGAAGAACAACTTTCCAGGTGTTGACTTCCCTGCAGACAATTTCTCTGTGTGCATCACCTGCATGGAAGCCACAAGAGCACAGCTCTCAAGGACACAGGGAAGTGGCTGAGGGGAGGTTCAACCCTTGAGTTTACAGAGAGAGGGGAGAACATTAACTATCAAAATTTTGCTTCCCTTAAGGCTGGCAAAAAAAAATCTCAAACATATCTGAACTCGATATTTCGATTTCTTAGTGGGCTTCGAACCCCATGGAGGTCCCTGTGCTCAATTCTGGTGAAGAAGTACGTATAAAAAGTACATTTCCAAAATTATTAAATAAACAAGTGCTGCTAATTGGCAGCATTTTGCTCTGCAGTGCTAAATTCTGCTCACATTTTCAGGGGTATAAATCCAGCCCAATGCCTGGGGCAGCACCAGAACTCTCTGGTATTTATCTACCTGGCAGGAGGAATATTTTCACTCCTAAGAGGTGACACTTTAGGGAGATATTTGGAAAACAAGTGGAACATTGAAGAGGCCTCAGTGGCTCGGCCCAGTCCCTTAGTTTCCACATAATGAGATCTCAGTAAAAAGATTCACAAATCCCTCTAACATTCCTTCTTTTCCACTTGCAACAGTCCTTGTACAAGACAATTTTAAAAACTAGAGGATTATCATTACAACTGATAAAAAAGAGGACAATGTGTATTAAATATCCCTTACTGATATGGTTAGTATCACTATTAAATATATTTAAATATTAATATTCCATAGTACTGAATACTAATTTTGGTACTAAACATTCCTTATTAAGAGTATTTTCATAGGAACCACCCCCATTTCTACAGAAGGATTTATGTGATTTTCAGAGCAGATATTTGAATCTCTAAAAGTCCTGTATTGACACAAATTTGTGGGGTTTTGTGCTTGATTTCATGTTATAAAAAATACATTTTGTTAAAGTAGTAGGTCTTTAGACATTTGTAGCTCACACACAACTGGTGCTCATCTTGCTGGTATCTTTTAAGAATAAAAACTATAGGAAGCTGATTAAAGGATAGTTTCAACAGAGTTTAAATTCCACCCTGATCCCTGGAGGTTTTTTCCCACCAAGACATAATTTCCAAGACCTCTTCAAAGACTGAAACAGAAGAACTTAAAGAAATTACAATAATTGATGAAATCCCTTTTAAGTCAACAGCCCTAAAACATTTCTTTTTGTGTATGACCATGCCACTGACTCCAAAGTTAAATTCACAGAGGCCTTTCTGGTATAATTTAGATATTTCCTATTTTTGTGGACATCAGATAAGGACTCCTCAGTGCTTTTTACACTAATTTCAGCTAGATTTTTAAAATTTCCCTCATTAAATCTACCTTAAACCAAACAGAAAAGCACAGAGTCAGTGCAGTGAGTACACTGAGAGCAGGCTGTCTCTCTAAATGGACGTGGGATGCTGTTAGTTTCGATTTTTTTGGCTGTTTCCAGAGTGCATTTGAGATAAGGAACATTCATTTGGCCTTCCCTTAACAGACCCTTCCAGAGAGGAAAACTTTTCAGTGTTCTTTCAATAATGGTGCTCAAGGGAGTCTTGCTATTGGTGAGACACGCTGGGTAATTAAATATTCAAAGTGTTAATTTGAAATTGGTGAGATGCAGCCTGGCTCAACGCATGAAGTGTTCCCCAGGAAGATTTATCTCACAGACTGACAGCACAGTGTCAAGATAAAGCCTAAGGCTATAAACCCAAAGTTCCCATTTCTCAATCAATAACCAGAGCAAACATCCAGCCTGCTCAGGGCTGTGAAGGCCACAGCTCCTCCTCAGGCACAAGCTGAATGCAGAGCTTGGTGAAAATCCAAAGAGGGCATTACAAGACTGAGCTGGCTCCCCCTGCCCAAACTTTTGGGGTGCTGGGGGTGGGCAGAGCCTTCAAGGAAGGTGCTACACAAACCCCAAAGGGGGAGCTGAGCTGCTTGGAGCTGTCCCCAAGGGATGAGGAATGAAACATCCAATTTCTCATCTCCTGAGGAGCACTGAGTGGGCACAGCCTTGCTCTGACCTTGCCCTGAGCCAACCCAGCGTCTGGACTGGCACATCCAGCACCCAGGACAGGATCTGAAACACCCAAAGGAAGAATGAGGAAGGAGCTGTTTAATGTCCCTCTCACCAGATGAGTTCAGAAAGTGTCCAGAAATTTCTGTCCTGAGAGCATCCCTGTGTTTGTCCCAAAGTGGAGCAGCTGGATGCAGAACCAGTAACTCAGCTGAGCTGACAGAAGCTGGAATGCTTCCTTCAGGAGCTCAGAGCCCAGCCCTGCCTGCCCAGGGCTCACCATCACCTCAGCTCAGCACCTCTCCCCTTCACTCTGTCCTCACAGTGTGCACAGAGCCCTGACCTGTGCAGGATGCAATTCCACAGGGACAATTACCACCTACTGTCTCCAAAGAGCTGAGTTCTTTTTCTTTTCCAGACTGTAGGAATCCCTCTCGTCCTCCTCCACTCTCACAACTCTTTTGTTTGTCTCTCTACTTGCTGTGTTTGGCCTCTGGCCACAGTGCTGATTTCTGCCCTGATGGAGGGTGACAGTTTTGCCTTTGAAAGAATTCCAAGGCTGCTGTTGGGCTGACCAGCAGGGAACAGCCCTGCCCAACACTCCCTGGCCTCTCCCACATCGCTCCCCTTCTTTCCCAGAAACTTGCAGTCTTGGAAAAGGCCGAGGGAGAGATGCTCACAATTCCCAGAAGAGGTTTTTAAGCAACAGATGAACTTTAGGCACACAGAGTGAGCACTGGAGCTGGAAGGAACATTAGAGAACATCCAGACCATCCTCTTGTCCTAAGGCACATCCAGCTGTACCTCCACTGCCGGCAGGTATTTGCCTCACTGGTTCTGACTGGATTCACAGGCAGCCTAATTCCTGCATCTGTCCCAGAACTACCATCAGAGAGCTTTGGCAAATCTCACTTCAATTTAATCCTTCCAGTCCTAGTCTGAACATGGGCATGGAGAACTCATTCCTTATCTCCTTCAGTGCCAGCAGGAATTTCAAATACATCCCTGCAAGCAGTGACAGCTCACTGTGCTCAGGGTGCCTGAAATCTCAGTGTCCCTTGGCACTGTGCCTCTGCCACCCCTCAGTGCTGACAGGGAATCAGGGAATGTCCTGAGCTGGAAGGGACCCACCAGGATCAGAGTCCAGCTCCCGGCCCTGCACTCACAGCAGTGACCACAGCTTCACTGGGTTTTATTTCCCACATTTCTGATCTCTTTTTCTTGGAAGATCTCCCTCTGGACACAGAACAGCCTTCATCCAGTCAGCCTTGCAGATTTCATTTTCTCACATGCTGAAATTGCTCCACACTTAAAACAAAAGTTTGTGCAGAACTAAAAACCTGCTCTGCACAAGACAAAGAGTTTGCAGGAAGTCTAAGAGTGCATTTCCTGCATTACTGGATTTCCTACACACTCATCTCAGTCTTGGCTCATCTCCTATTGTGGCTGATGCTCAACTGGCAAGGTGAGAGAAGGTGAAATTCTGATTTAACACTTGCAACACAGTTTGTTTGGTTCTGGATTGGGTTTTTTTAAATTAACCAGTTGCTTTACAGCACTTTTGTCTCTCACATTGCTAACCTGGAAATAGAAAGGTGCATTAGTACATGTGCTCTAATAACATTTAATTTTTTCAGGTTGAGGAGGATAACTGCAACAAGATTCAACAGGACTT
>VWZU01019442.1:536284-619065 GCA_013397095.1 Sterrhoptilus dennistouni | reverse complement strand
CCCACTGGATCACCTCCTTTGTTTTTACTTCTTACTGCTGCAACAGGACCCTTCTTCCCTTTCTTTGTTTCTGCTGACTGAAGTTGGGAACAAGCATAAAAATAATGTCTCTAACTCAAAGAAGGGTTATTGTAATGCAAGGGGAAGTTTATGTGCTACTTGTGATGATGCACAGCCTTGAATGTAATAATTTCAAACGAAGTGTTATTATACATATAGAGCAATCAAATATCTCAGGAGGGACAGTTTGGAAAGGCTCAATTTATTCTTATTCAGGTAATGGAAGAAGTAAATAACTCCTTTTAATTACTGAGACATCAGGTGTGTTTATCTGCTCAGTATAAAGAATAGTCAATTGATCAAAATAATACCTATTCAAGAAAGAGATGTTCCTCTTACCTTTTTTTTAAGACTGCTTTTACTTTCACAGAATCACAGACTGGTTTGTGTTGAGAGGGACCTTTACTCAGCTACTTTATTCCAAGAAAAAGCAGCAGGGTAAAATACATTTTTGATTTAATTTTTAAATCGCGAATGCAAATGAATTGTCTAAATTAGACAGCATTTTAAAGCATACTGAGGTCTTTTCGTTAAGAAATAGGCTTCACATTAAGGGCAGAGTAGGACTGGCTTTTCCAGTGACAGTTTAGACTGAGGCCAGTTTAAACTGGTTGTAAATTTATACCCTGAGTATGCAGCAGGTGAGTACAACCCACTGCTCCACACAAGTTGTACCCAGGACAGGCTTTGAGGACCAGAGCTGGGAAAGGAAACTCATCTGGAGCATCTGCTGAAGGGCCCTGCAGAGTGGTTTGGGTTTGATGTTTGCAGAGGGGAAAGGCAAACCCTCAGGAGCACAGATGTTCCTTCCAGCAGCTTGGAAGCTGGGGAAGGACTCAGTACAGCTATCTGAAATCCCAAAAATCCCCCAAATCCTGGCAGATATCAAACCCAGAGTCAAACCTACCTGATCAGCTGTGCATTGTCATGGGCTTTCCGAGGTAGGAGTTTGAGCTTCCTCCAGTCCAGAAACTCATGCAGGCTGGTGAAAGGGTCTTGGGAAATGGAGCACTTATCCATGTCATTCCACACTTCCACTCCCACCAGGGCCACTCGGATATTGAGTGGCCTGTAGAACTGAGGAGAAGAGAAAAGTAGGAAATACGTGTCCAAAAAATATTTCAGACTAGAATATTCAGATTAGAATATTTTAATAAAAGCATAATGCACCTTTCTTTATGAAAGGTTAAGGAACCTTTCTTTAGAGGTTAAACCAATTTTTTCTTCAGGGCAGAACACCTGACAGGACTGAGACAAAATATTTCCAAGATTCCCAGAAAACAGCTCTGACCCAACTCAGTACCCATAAGGCATTCCAAGAGATCCAGGGATTTCCTGTTTCTCCCTGTCCTACCCAACCTGGCAACTGCCTACCCATGTCCCTCAGCTCTGAATGAACCCCTGGCCACGGCAGATGACTCTCCCAGGGCTGCCCCACCCTGGATTGCACAGATCCAATTACAGAGGGAGAGGAACTGTCTGGGCTCTGGTTGTGGTTCACAATAATACCTGGAAATGGGCCAGGACCATCAAGTCTTGCACAGAGCAAATAAAACCAAGTGATTTCATCTATTCCCCCATCAGCAAATGCCATTTTTGCTGCAAGAGGGAGCCAGAGCAACATCAGCAGAGCCACGACAACAATTCTAATGTGAGAGTAATGTGAGGAGGGAGTCAAGGATTGATCAAGTCCAGATTTGCCTGATAGGCTGAGGAAAACACCCAGTAGATCTTTGTCTTGTTTCTGTGCATTCCAGTCATTTGCATAACGCCGCATTTGCCGAGCATGAATTAGGCATGAAACAAAACATGTATTACAATATGCAAAATTAATTTTGAGCAGGTAACATATAAACACCTGTCCTCTGGCAATAAGTCAGCAAGACAGTTATGGATGAGGTAGAGGTGTCTCCAGCAGCTTGTTTTTAATCAGGAACGCTTCTCCTTGAGCTACTGCCCTTGAAGTATCACTTGATAAGTTCTCAGATAAATTAAGATGCTCTCAGATGTAATTTCACTACTACAGTCCTAATATTTTCTGGCCATACAGCCCAACAAACATAAACTCTAATTTGCTCAAAAACCATTCTAGAGGACTCTTAGCCTTTATTGTTTATTGTCAAGGAATTATTTCAAGACCAAAAAAACCCTCAGGTTATGTCTCTCTCTTATTGCTCCCACTCAGCCATGAACTCTGCTTCCTTATCTTGAATTCTGCCATTTTCCCTGTTTTACACATTTTACTAACTGTTTTCACAGGGTTTTATTGGCCTTACAACTGGGCCTTCCTTTGTCGCTGCAAATGACTTTGTTCTCTGAATTTCTCTTCAAATTAATCCTCTTGTTTTCTATAGGCTGTTCCATAGATAATTACCCCCACCCTCTTCCCTGGTGAATAAAATCTCAGGACTAAATTGGGCTTTTTTCTTAGGAATAAATCTTTACATCCCATATACAAAAGAGCAGAGCTCAGGGCTTTGTGTATCAAAAGGCAAATGAATTTAAAGTTTAAATTTGCTTTTCCTGGTTGGAGAGAAGCTTTGCTCTGGAATACTGGAGTACCAGGAAAGCTGCAGGGTCAGCTCCTTCAGCATCCTCCAGAAAGTGTGGTAAGGTTGGGAAAAGGGAAACAATCCTCATGTTCTTACCTTATCAACGTAGTTTGCAATTTCTATCAGCCTCTGCTTAATTTTGTCCACATCTTTGCCTTGTCTCTGAAACTTGGAATGTAAAGGATCAATGTACCAGCAGCACAAATGTCACAGAGTTTCCCCCCAAGAGGCAGCACATCAGGGATGTTTGGGTGGGAATTAGGGTGCAGCCAAAATCCACCAGCAGGCTCCTGCTGGATTCACAGGACCACAGTCTGCCCCAAAAGAAATACAGACTGTGGGACAGGAATTTGGTTCTCGTGGAAAGATTTTAAAATCTCCAAGTGTTACACAGGGGTCTTTTCAGGACTGGTGTTTTGGGAGAAAGTTCTTCTCTTGGCAAGTCTTGCGAAGAGTGATTGCAATTCCTTAAGGAGCAGCGTTCAAAGAAGAAAAAAAAAGAAAAAGCAAAATAATTCCAGCCAAGATTCAGATCTTTGCCATTCAGCTCACTGGAACATTTTTACAGCCAGGGCTGGGTACTTTGAAGCTCCCTTTACAAACCATCAGGAAGGCAGTCGTGCTCCACGGAATGTGATGGCCAAGCACTGCTTCAGAAGCACTGACAGCTCCACTGGGGGCACAGGGAATGGCAGTGAGGACTTAACTCAGTCAAGGAATGAATATTTGCCTCTTCTTCCATCCTGACACTGTTATTTCAGAGTCAAACTCCTTCCAAAGTATTCCAAGAAATTTTGCAACTGAGTGTCATTATTGTCCCACCTTAATAATTCCTTCCCTTGCTCAGCCCTAATTAGGGAGGATGATTCACCTCAGAAAACCAACATATTATTGACTGCAGCACCATGGTAACTGAACTGAGCTGCCCCTCTCCTGCTCACATAACTTTTTATTTTGCAGTTCCTTACCTCACGATTATCTGCCACAATAACAAGCTCCACGTACTTCGTTGTCTTCAGAGTCTCCCTCTTGTACTGTCAAAAAACCACGAAAGTCTTGTTTTATTTTCAGTCTTGATACAACAAAATGCTTCCAAGAGGAAACACACATTGTCTCAGGTTTCTTGCATTTCACCAAGATTTTACTATATACAAATTTGTGGTGTATTCCTCCTCCTCCTCATGGAAGTTTTCCTTACAAAACCTCTCAGGACTTGATCACAGAAAGCAGGAGAGTGGTGCAAAATCTCTCTCAACCTTTCAGTTTTCTGCAGTTGAAACATTTGAGTTATCTTTCCTCACAGGAGAATATCCCCTCTAGCAGAAAGACCTTTGCTATTTCCAAGGCACGTTTAAAGGAGGGATGAGGTAACTTCTTACAAACATTTCACACAATAGACAAACTGGTTGCTAAGAAAAATGAGAGATAAAGGGATATTCAGTGAAGCAGAGAAGAGGTCAAGTAGTCAACTGATAAATTATGTAGGAAGAAAAACCCAAAAATAAAAAAGCAGAACAAAATGTCACTGTCTGGAGAAGCAAATTAATACTTAAAAAATGGAAGGCACTCATTTAATCTTGTATCTGCATATTCATATAGAATGCAGGTCTGAAGGAATCATAATGCTTAACTGAAAAAACAAAACCACTGAGGAAAGTGAAATGATTTTGTAAGAGTACAAAACATGCCACAGCTCCTTTGCTACCCTAAATTAAAGTGACCTATTAGTGCCTGTAAAAGTTCTGTGATTTACAGCAGCAGCATCCATCCTATCATTCCTTCCTTGTGTCTGGATGAGGACATTTAGGGAAAAGAGGTCTCAGCAGAATATCTGATCTTCCTGCCAGAACTTTGAGGGCTTAAACAGATGTCTGACCTACAAGTGACCACGATGTCTTGAGCTGCAGCAAAGCTCTTTAACCTAAAACATGACTAAAGCTTTCCAAGGAAAACTGCTCCAAGGCAAACTCAGAGATCCCCTAAGCACAGCCAGTGCTGGACATCTCCTTCCAGCCAAATTTCACAAAGTTTTCTTCACATTATCAAACTGTTCCTCTTCATTATCTGCAGATTGATGATTTTGATATTTTGCAAGAATTAGAGGAAAGTGAACGATGCAATCTTTAGTATCTGACTTTCAAACTAATATTTAATAGTGTTGCAAACTTCAACAACTTGAAAAAAGTTTCATTTGGACAATATTTATGGATGGGAAAAGGAATAAAAGCTGCTGTTAATAAACTGAACATCAAAGATGCAAACACTTGACTGAATTACACTTGTTAGGGGCTCTGGCAAATGAGCTGAGGTGGATTCTTTTAAAACTTCTGGTGTTGTCAGTCAGACATGAGTGAGGTGCCACAAAAGGCAAATGGCCATGTGGCTGTGGTTTGTGATGGAACTGATCTCTCAGACACTAAAATTTTCCCATCTTCAAATTTATTATGAGGTCCTAAAGAGATGCATCTCCCAGGTGCCTCTCATCCTTCTCCAAGCAAAGAAGAAAAGATGATACAGGAAATCTGAGTTCAAAGGTACAAGGAGAGCTCTGACACAACAGTCAGTTTAAAACATTTCCTTCTCACCAAGAGTAAAACTGTTTGGACTGGAGTGAGCTGCAGAGAAATTGGCTAGCAGGTATAGAAATCACATGAGCCTCTGGTGACTGACTTGCATAACAAATCTGTTCCTGCGATTTGCCCAAAGGCTATGTGAATTCCTAGGATACAATATTTATTTATGAAATATACCTAATTATGGCTCCTTTCAGCTTGCTTTCTGCAAGGTTTAACTCAGCTTTGCTTCTTCCACACCTGATCCTGTCACAAACCTGCTGTCCCAGCAGCTGTCCCACCCCTTCCTCAGCCTTTCATGCCTGGGAATTGGCATGGTTTGGATGGACACTGCAGTGGTGCAGGCTCTCCTTCTTCATGCTCTCAAAAATCACCTGCCTGGTCGTGGCCACCAGCACCACCAAAATGGCTTTTTTTTCTTTGTGGCTACAGAGAAAATTCCCTCCTGCAGGGTCTGTCCTACACACCAGATGTTCTGCAGGGTCCTGTCTCAATGGAGCTCAGCTGGAAAACACTCCTTGGTGCAATGTGAGGGTGCAGTGAGTCAAGAAATGACCCAGTACTGATAGAGAGCCCTCTCCACAGGGCACAGCCTGTCTGCAGCACCCCCAGCATCTCCTGCCTTGCTCCACTGAAGCTCCAGTTTGGATCTGGGAAGTTGAGTCTGCTGCTTGTCCCATCCTTCAGCTGTAGTTGCAGCTAACCCAAAGGCCCTTGGTGATATATTGAGCTCACATTTCAGCTCTGCTCAATAAGAATTTTGTGTAGGTGGTTGAGGGAAGAGTCAGGGGATGAAGCCAAACAAAAATTTTCCCCCAGACCTGTCAAGAAGCCAAATATTTCCATCATGCCCTGAACCTTAGACCAGATTTCTGCTTAATTCTGTCACCCAGTGTGATCTGGAGCAGCTTTATGTCTTCCCCACTTTGCAGGTCATCTTTATTCAAGGTGCCCACTGACAGACTGCTTAGTGACAACACTGAAATGTGAAAACTCACTCCACACATTACATTTGACAGCTTTCAAAATTCCTACATTAGAAGCTTAACCAACTTACTCATTAAATTTATTTTACCTATCCATATGATGTGACTGCTGACAGGTTTTATAATTATGTCCACTGAACCACAGCAAAAATATTTTTCAGATATTTAAAGTGAAATTTGAGATGTAGTTGAAGCCACCAGCAAAATGGGAGAACCATAAGGGTAATAATCAAATGGCTTTGACTGTGTCAGTTTGTTGCATGCACACATTTTATTTCTTCATTGCATTGGTTGCTTCAGTGGAATTCAGTCAAAGTCACAAATAATTTGGGGAAACCTTAATAAAGTTGTATTTCCAATGTTTTTCACCCACACATAATTTTAGAAATACACTTAATTTTTATAATGTTACCTGCAAAGGCTAATGCTCTAGATGTAATATTCCTAAAGATGTAAAATAAATTAATTCCATTGCATAATTATATCTAGAGATGTCACTTGGGTTGCTTTCCTTAACAATGGACCTGATGCAAAGCCTGAGATGTTCATGCAAATACAAATCCCTATATGTGACATTCAATAAATGCTGATGGCAGATTTGTATCATTATATAATTCCTGAACACCCAATCCAGCCTTCTCTATGATCCTTATCCAACATGCAGATGAATTTGTTACAGCATTTCCTCTTCCTGGGTTTTAGCTCATTTAATTTTCTAATTTCCATTAGCTAGATGCATTTCACGTGGAGTACCTTTCTGCCAACATCACAGCAATTCCAAGGATACATCCGTAAAATAATATGCTGAGAATTTGTTTTGTCTGCATAAGAGACTTTGCTACTAAAATATACTAAAATATAAACGTTCCAAACGTGGTATTAGCAAAGTATCCCAGCTATCATGTTCTCTTTCATCTTGGGAGGGCAAGAACTTTTCCAGACATCGCTCAGTATTCTTAGGGAGCCTTAAATTCTGGTTATAACCATACAAGAACCAAAATATACGACCATAATATGAACCCATAAACTTTTCTGTGCTGAAAAGGAAGTGAAAATCAAGTTATACATGGAGAGTCCAGGAAAAGCAATAAAGCTTTAACAAATAACTTCAAGGCTGCACTTCAGCAGACGCCACCGAGGGAAGTCGATGATGTGGGTTAAGGCTCAGAAGAGACTCTTGTGGTGGGCAGTAAATGGAAATGCTGCCAACCAAACACAGAAAAGCACATCAGCCACCTACCCTGGCAGCTGGAGAATGCTGGGAGGTGGCTCTGGCAGCAGCCCCCGTGGCAGGGATGTCCAGCTGGTGGCCACAGGATCCCGGGGCTATTTTCAGATTCTCTGCTCGGTAGATCTTGTGTTCGCCTGTGGCACCTTCCAACGGCTCCAGAATGTAGCTGTTGTTCTCAAACACAATAATTCCCCTGGGACACAGGAGAGCAGAGTGAGACACGTGGTTTTCAGGAGCTTGTCTACACCAGAGTTACACCAAGTTTAATAATGATGGAGTATGAGAAAGCAAAACACTGATTTACAATGTCATGGGCGAGCAGAGCAGGAAACATCAAAGCTGTACATTTGTCACTGCAGCACACACTATACTTTAAAAGAACCAATGGCTCACAGAAATTCGTCTCTTCTGAAGTGCTGCACTGCAGAGCAAAATGATATTTGTGTTTTATTTGTTTGCCATTCTCCCAGTGATGCATTGCCCACGGAGCGAACCAAAGCCTGGAGAAACGCTTTGGGAAGAGAAGGTACAGTGGGAAAAAGCACTCATTACAGTCTGCAGCTGCATTACAGCACTTTAACCAAACCCTGACATGAGCCTCGGCCCTGCCACATCAAAGAGGCCTCACGGTGTCAGGCTGGTTATTAAATATTGCACAGCAGAGTGAAGCTCAGGCACAGGAGGAGCTGATTCCTGTTTCCCTCATTTTACTGCCCAAAATAATAATTTTGACAGCAATACTACCTGCTCCCTGAGGAACTCACAGGTTTTGCAGTGAAAACTCTCTTGCTAAATTCTTTAATGCTACAGCCTGTAAGGGGAAGGAAAGAGGGTCCTGCCCAGCTGTCCTGAGATGCCACAGAGGCTGAATATGTGACAGGCTGGGAGAGCTGGGGGTGCTCACCTGGACAGGAGAAGCTCCAGGGGGACCTCAGAGCCCCTTCCAGGGCCTAAAGGGGCTCCAGGAGACCTGGATAAGGGTACAGAGCAGCTTTATTTTCTTAGTGTGTCTTTTTGGTGTTTTACAAGTGTCTGCCCTTTTTATTTCAGCCTGTGCTGTGACAAAAGTAAGATATGACAGCCACTGTGAGACCAGTGTCGGTGGCTTTTAAACAATTTCCCAGAAAGTTAAAAAAAAGAAGGATAAAACAGGAGAAAAAAGACCCAAAAGTAGGTTAATGATACAATGAAGACTGATTTAAAATTGTAATTATTAGGCAAAAGCTACCTTAGTTATCCTATTATTTGGAAGATGTGATGAAGAAACTCAAAGTCTTTGGGCTGCTAACAAATCTACTGAAGCATAAATAAGCTGGCTGCACAATTTTGCTTCAGAGCACCATTAACACCAGTTCAGCCAAGCCAGCAGATTTCACTGGTGACTGGAACAGCTAAAAATCCAAGAGAAAAAAGCAGCCTGGAAAGCCATGATATCAAAATCTGCCCAAGAGCAATCCCAGGAGCCTGTTTGACTGACCTGAACCACGGCTCAGGGTCTGATAATTCTGATCATTCATCTGCAGCTCTCTCAGTCCCCTTGGCAGAGCAGGGAAGACACATCCACCCACCACCCAGCGAGCTGGGAGTGATGGATCACGGCTGGAAAAGCTGGGCTGATTTATCCCAGCAGCCCCCTTGGCAGCTCCAGCCAGGATCCCAAAACTTCGCTGACAGATGGGACACCTCGGGCAGGTCACCCCGTGATTTGAGTAACCCCACACCTCCCAGCTCTAAATTATTGTCAGAGCTGCCTAGCTCCTTGGAGGATCTGGGAAATTAGGACAACATATTCCCTTTACACCAAAAACCAGCAGCCCTGTAATCAGCACAATCAAATAAGGATTGTTGTCTTTGCCTTGTGCAATTAATCATTTAATTTTGGAGGCAGGAGCCCATTAGTCACTGCTTGAAATGGGCCAGCCTGACCAGCTCCCTGTGTTGACAACTCAGAAACAACAGAAAAGCGTGAAGGGGTTTATTTTTAATGCTAAATTTGCCCTTCTTAGAAGATTCACTTTCAAAATTAAAAGCTTGAACAATTTTAATTACTTACACTAGAAAGGAAGAGACTTAGTTGTATCCTGAGTAAAGTTCTCTCTGTTTTATTTATTTTTTTTTAATATTTTAAAGTGAAATATTTGGTTTTTGGGACTTCATATCCAAAATGTGCAACATGAATGCCACATTTCCAATGTATCCCTCATGTACCCAACCTCTGTCTAGAAGAACTAAATAACAATTTCTTTGAAAGGAACTAAAGAACCATTTCTTTACCCCTCATTTCCCGTAGCTGCTGAGGGTATGGACAAATGATCAGACCCCAGAATAATTAATTTGGGTTTTTCCTGAGCATACCAGCTTGATTCCCATCCCAAGGGACAGCGTGGGCCTTTAAGGACAGTTTCACTTTGCCTCTGGAGCAATCCCAGGATAAGGAAAATCTGCAGATTTGGCATAAAGAAAAACAGACTTTTCATTTAAGGCACACTTATCCCTTGAGTGTTGCCTACAGGATATCAGCACTTGGCTTGTGACCATCTGTAACAAGATAATGAATATCAAATATGAATTTTCTTGGCCAGCTCTCTGTTTTTGACTAATTTTCTTCTCCTCCAATTGCATTTTTTCCCCCATTGTGCAGTGCCAAGGACAGCACCTTAAAAATGTAACAAGCCAAGAGTTATGTTTCCTTTCTTTTTTTGTTTTTGGTGTGAACAATACCCACCAGTTATTCAGGACTGAGAATTTGAGGCAAAAACAAAATAAATCCATAGCTACTGGTTCCTTCCACTCTCCTCAGGGTATTTCCAAGAAGCCTCAGCTACTCCTCCACCATTTCTGTGCCTCCCTCTTTAACAGGGTTCTCCCACACTCCTGGGTCAGCCCATGTTCCCAGAAACTTTTCTATTTTTCAGGAGCCATTCATGTTAAACAATGTAGTGTTTGCCATTGTGGCAAAGAATATATTAATGTGGTAAATTATATATTAAACTAGCAATCCTCATACAGAGAACCCCAAAGAGATTTCAGCAATCTTGAGATCAATCTGTGGGATTTCTATCAGACAAAAGACTACCAGAATTCCCAGGATTATAAATGTTTGAAGGGGAAAAAGCAATATGGAGTATTGAAATTTTAGTGTCAGGTGTCTAATTCTGTGTTTTCCTTGGTCCCAAACCTACAGATGCTGGAAAGTTAGGAAGATTTGCAAATGAGGCAGGGCAGGAAAGCCAAGAGACAACCCCAACCCTACCTGAAATTATCCTTCTGTCTTCTCCATCACTGGTAGCAGAGAGGAAGGGAAAATATCCATCCCCAGAGCACGTCCAGACAGCAACTCCCAGGCTCCAGGCCAACTGGAAGCAGCTCCAGTGTGGTCCTTCCTGAGCCTGGCTTAAACCTGACTCCAGCTCTGCACAGCTCTGCCTGTGCCTGGGGTCAGCACTAAACCAACCTCATCCACATCTCAGCTGATCCATCCTGCACAGGGAAAACTCCCGGGGTTTTTGTCTCCTGTCCTCCCCTCTGAGCCATGTGGACACCTGAGGAATGTCTGTGTGAGATGGGAGATCTCTCCCCATCTCAAACAGAAATTAAAACATAACTCACATAATTCCACATTGCCAGGAACCACTCAATCAGGGGAAGGCAATTTAATAGAATAATTCCACTTTTCAAACTGTCGATAAAATCAAATACAGTTTTTTTTCCCCCCTCTTTAAAAGGAAAACCCAAACAAAACCTAAAGCGAGGCCAGTCGTATTTCATAAATCAACAGGCTTTAGGAAATCTCAAAATATAAATGGGATTTTTCTTTTCCAACTTGTCAGCAGAAGCAAAGGTCCTGCCAACATAAACCATCAACACATACTTGTCTGAGAAATTGTGATGCTGAAGCAAAACTTGGCTGGGACAGCACTATATGAAACTACTATATATTATTCTGCTGCAGTGTAGAGGGGAAATTAAGTAAATTGATAAACCTGAGATCCACAAGTGCAAATTAAACATTTGGTTTTAATGAAGCTCAAAGTTCTACTCATTTCTAAACAATAATAAAAAAAAGTTCTATTACCACGGGCAGAGGAATGTAGATGTCCTGAGCTGGTGAGAAATTAATTAGAGGGCAGTCCTGCTCACACACTAAATATTCTAAATTCTAAATATTAAATTCTGTCCCTGCCCACAGACACTGCAGTGCTCCTGTGCCGCCTGAAAACCTCCAGGTGCTTCATCCCACAATTAATGGTACAGCTTCACAAGGACAGGGGCTGATCCCAGAGCTCTTCCATGGATTTCAAGGAATTTTAGATGAAAAGGTCCCAGAATTGGAGCCTTGTGACCCTGGAGTGCAGGGCTGCTCAGCAGGCATCGTCTCAGAGGGTGATCTGTGCACTGAGAGAGCATTTTTTATTTATTTTTATTATACATTCTACATTCCCAGGGCCCTCTATAACAAATTCCCAGGCAAGTAAGCAGGCAAACAAACAAAAGAGGAAGAAAAATGAAGTGGTGAATGAGGACTTCACTGTTAGGCTGTTTTAATAAGTTGCAGATGGATGCTGTGGGGATAAATGAGCAGGATAATCTATTGACTGTTTTTCTAACAAAGCTGATATTTAGATTTTTTTTTTTCAAATGGTTTGGTCATTCTTTAACTTTAAAGGACTGGGAAATACAGAGAATGGGAGCCTGGAGGCAGATGTGCTCCTGTCTCCACCACTGCCCTTGGTCACCTTTTTCTGCAACAACCCCACTTCTAAAGTGGAGGTAATTTTAGTATGCACAGAAAAAAAATCATCTATTGATGAAGAGCACAATAGGAGAGCCAACCAATCCCATTCTCCTACTACAGTGCACAGCAGGATTCTATTAAAATAACAAATTTGACCCAAATCAGCCCAGGGCAGCATCTCAAAGGGTGGTAGAAGCAGTAGCACCACTGGTTTTACATCTCACAGGAGTGGTGGAGGTGTTCTCACACAGACACATCATTACTCACTGAGCTTCTCTTCCAGCCAGTGCCCTTCATGAACCTGAGAATATATTCTCTGAAATGGAATTATGGCCAGGGACTCCTGCAGCACACACTTCATCCTTTCTCAGTGCAGGACAGATCTGTCCAGAGTGGATGCAGATTGAGCTGAAACTTTAATTCCTGAAATTCCAGCAAGAAGTTACTTGAACGGGAAGAGAAAATTCAATTTCATGGCCAGCATTTGGGCTGAAAGGGTTGTCAGAAATAAGTGTCACATGTGGGGAAAGGAAAGGGGAAAGGGGAAAGGGAGGGGGGAAGGGAAAGGGAAAGGGAAAGGG
Source organism: Sterrhoptilus dennistouni (assembly GCA_013397095.1). NCBI lineage: Eukaryota > Metazoa > Chordata > Aves > Passeriformes > Zosteropidae > Sterrhoptilus > Sterrhoptilus dennistouni. Next base: position 606,347 of record VWZU01019442.1, on the reverse strand, counting down.
AAAGGGAAATGAAGAAGGAAGAAGATGTTGGCATGGGTACCAATTTAGTGAGCACATTTTCTAGCACCCTGAAGCAAACAGAGAGACAGGAAAGGAAGGTTCACACTTGCACATCCCACTAAATGCCAGAAGCAGAGTAGATGGAGTAGGAGCCGGCTCAAAGAGCTGGGTAGGGATCATCCCTCATCCTTGTCCTGGCAGAGATCCCTGTGCACCTGGGGCCCCTGTGCACACCATGGTCAAAGGCTGAACACGATCCTCATCTCAGAGCACGGGGGTGACCCTGAGCCAGGAGCTGCTCCCCAGGAATAGGCAGCCAACAGAAGCTATGAAACCCCAGAAAGTGAATGGTTTTTAATGTGGAGCTCAAAATCCTCCAGGAGTTTCCCAGTCAGATAAATTACAAACCATGCAAGATGTTTAAATGAACCAAAAGCTCTTCAGAATATATGGGGGGAAAGCTCACATCCAAACCAGGGATTTTCTCAACAGGGATTTTCTCCTAACTTAGCTTTTGGATGAAATTTCTTCTGTGGGGAAATGATGCTTGAGGAGTCGTGAGGAATTTACATTTCTTTTTCTCACTGGTTTCCCCACTTCCATTCCTTTTTTCAATAGTTGATGTCTGGAGTGTCACATTTAAATCTCCTCTTCAGCTGACTGTGTCTGGGCTACAGTGAGTTCAGCCAGACCATTTGAAAACCAGTACTGGGAGCCTGGGGTACCATAACTCTGTAATCCCAGTAAAAATGAGCATCTATTCCATCCTGGGGACTTCTCCCCATCCCTGTCACTGTGGACACAGCATCTGTCAGCTGCTGCTGAGGCTGGGCAATGACTGAACACTTTCTGGGTTAATTACCTAACAATTGGTAAAATATCTGAGGCTATTCAAGTGCATTTTGGTGTTTCAGAAGGTAGAGGTTTCCTGGGAGATTTCTATCCTTAGGCTCTCAAGGAATTTTTGGAGCCACCTCTGAAGCTCCCCCATCTAAGAGGTCACTGCAGATGCTTTTGTAGCTGCACATTCCCATGCCAGAGTTCTCTGCCAGCCCCTGGACCAGGGAGGTTTGTGCCCTTCTCCAGGCTGCAGTTCTGGGTGTATTCAGCACTCACAGGGAGAGTAATCAGGGAAAAATCATTCAAGTCTAAACAAATTTATCACAGAAGATGTGAGCAATGGCCACAGGCCAAAATTATTTGCTAAAAACTTGAAGAGCCTCCAAGCTGGATAAACAGAAGGGCATTTCCTGAGGACAGGAAGGGAATGGCTCAACTCTGTCGTACCTTCACCTTCCCACAAGCTCTGACAGTCTAATTGGCTTTCTGATGCAGATGGACACACAGAAATCCTGATTAGCCATTGTTCCCTTTCCGTGCACTCAGCATTTCCCGAGCCCTCTCTGCCATTCAGCTCCTCCTTCTCAGAGGAGCCAGCAGGATACAGATTAAGGCATGATTATATTCTCCTCTAACCTGCATTTTAGGCAGCTCTCAGTGTCAATCCTTCCATTTCTGCCATTGTGTTCCTACATGAGATGAGGAGCTCGAACAAGTTGTGTGTGAGAATGTAACAGAGCTGAAAAATGTGTATTTGAGAGAGCTGAGCCTCCTCCTCTCTCCTCTTCATCTCTCACCCCTCTATGTGCCTGATAAACCAGACAAACCTAAGTTTTCAGATTTCACACAATCCTTCCTCATCACAGAACAATCACATCACGTTCAGGAGCTAAAACCACATCTCAACTGCTCAGCCACATGGAAGAAAGACCTTGATGATTGGGTGAGGTCAGAGCAGGGTTCCTCCAGCTCAGCATCTCCTCTCTGGCCTTGGCCAACAGCAGGAACTCAGGGGTGGGAGATAAGAGATAAGGGTCAGGCACATCTCAGGGTTTGACAGCCCTGAGCTCCCCTTCCCCAACTGTCACATCTCTTTGGAGTCCATTGATACTTTTCACACTGACACCCACCTGTGGCAGCTCCAGCCCTTCATTATGTGAATAGAAGGAGAACTTTCCTTTGCTCTAAAGTTTCAGTTGATGTCTCCTAATTTTGAGCTTAAGAAGAATACTCAGTAATTGTCCCCTCTCCAGTGTGACACTCAGCCTTGTTTCATCATGCTCCTTTCCTCCGTCATCTCCTTTCAGAAGTGACAAATCCTAGTCTATTTTCTCTCCTGGCATAAAAGCTGCTCCATACCTTTGATCACAATTTTTGCCCTTCTCTGTACCTTTTCTAGATATAATGCTTCTTCCTCTTCTGAGTTGGAGCAAGGGAGGGGAAAACAAGAACTGCATGCAGAGCTCAAGACGTGAGCACTCTGTGGATTTATAAAGTGGTAATGAGGGTTCTTGTTTTATCCTCTACTTCTGTCTCAGTAATTCCTGTGATCCCTTTGGCTTCTCTGACTGCTGCTGAGCACTCAGGCTTCAGAGCACACTGAAATGTGGAACCTATTCTTAATGAGTAGTTTCATGTCTTTTAATAACCTCTGCTGATCTGGGGGAAAATGCACAGCCCCTACCTATCCACACCTGGAACAATGCCCAAGGTGACTGTCTGCTGGGAGGAGGAAGGTTTTGGTTCTCCAGGATTTCAGAGGGCTGACACTGTGCACTTCCTTTCATTAGATGTTTTTCAGGCACTTGAACCCCAGCTCCAAGCAGCAGCTGTGTGAGGTAGGTAAGAATCACTAAATGGATTTCACAGATGGAGAAACTGAGACAGAGACATTTGTCTGATTCACTCAGAGTCTGTCACAAAGCCAGGAACAGATCCTGAAAACAAGACCTGGCCTCCCTTCCAACAGCTGCTGAGTGAAAGGGCTGCTTCAGGGACTGTCCCCACCTGGGGCTCCATGGCCACACAGTGCCTCCTGTCCCTGCTCCTGCAGCCTGGAGTCTTTATCATGCTGTGGAAAAACAAGAGTCCCTGCTCCAGCAAGGTAGTGGCAAGTACATTATCCTATCCTATTCCTATTCCTATTCTATCCCGTCCCATCTCATCTCATCCTGTCCAATCCTATCTATATCTATTCTTTCAAGCTAGCAAAGCTACCAGCAAAGCAAGTCATGAAGATCCAGAATACAGAATACAGAACACAGAATACAGAATACAGAACACAGAATAGAGAATATAGAATGACTAGGTTGGAAGAGACCTCCAACCTAGAGCCCAACCCATGCCCTAAAGTTCTTTTGGGGTGTCATTTTTTTTTTGCAGAAACCTGATCTGGTGGAAGGTGTCCCTGGCCATGGCAGGGGGTGAAGAGGATGAATTTTCAGGTCCCTTCCAACCCAAACCATTCTGTGTTTCTTTGATCAAGCACAGGCAGTATCTGGGAGTCATTGCTGTCTGGGAGTTGTTGCTGTTGGTTGCTGGGCTGTGAAACAGGTTTGGTGGAGTGAATCAACAGGCACAGAACTCTTATCACAAACTGTTCTCACCCATGGACACTGTTCACCACCTTCAGCAGTGAAACTGGGATTTATCCTCAGCTGATCTCCTACTAGAACAAAACATGCACTGCAAAGGAAATGTCTGAAATTTTGTACTGAAAAAGGTGCTGCTCTGCTTTACCTGCAGAGAAGGAGCTTAATCCTGTCAGCTTGCACTTCGGGGATTTGTCCCCATGTGTCCCTGCCAGCATCTGCTGTCTTGACATATCTGAACCGCCTAAAACTGGGAAACACTTTGGAGAAGAAAGAAAAGACTTCTACTGTGGAGAAGGGTATTTTCTGTTGAGAGTGATTAATCTCCAGGTAGCTCTGGAGCAAGGGCATCAACGCAGACCCTGTCCCACAAGGTACAAATTTTTCCTTTAGAGCCTGCAGCATTTTGACCCTTCAACAAAAATACTGAGAGCTCTGCATTAGATTTTTACAAACAGTTTTAAATTCTGGATATATTTTACAGTGAGAATGAACAGATAAATGCTGACTGTTCTTGCAAGGGGTTTATTTAACTTTGGGAAGATGCTGGATCCATAGTGAAGCACCCATAAAGCTTTTCTCTGTGTGGGAATGAGTCAAAGGAATCCCATCCAGTACAGCAAACGGGTCATTCCCAGAGGGAGAGGGGTCCTGGGATCAAACTCTGCTCTCTCTGCTGCTGCCTGTCCCATGGCTCCCTTACAAAAGCCTTGACAGTACCACTATGGCACAAAATGCAAAATCAAGGGGAAAAGATTCCAGCTACTCCTGCTGTTCCTAGATAAATTAAACCCAGAAAAGGCTGAGACAGCTGGAAATCTGACAGGAAAACTGGGTTTTCCAGGGAGAACTTTAGAGCCAATTTACAGTTAATTACTGTGATTTGGAACAGTTCTGTGAGTAAATACCAGTCTCTGATTGTCCAAGTAAGAAAGATAATTGTTTCCTGAACTGTGTCCATTGTGTACTTGAAATATTGTCAGCCCATTCCTTTGTCGAACTCGAAGAGGTTTGGGTTTCAGCGACAGGAATCTGCTGCTCTGCTGTTAACAAGCAGCTAAAATCCAAAAACTGAGCATCTTACCTGCCATAAACACAATTACTGAGCTCCACAACCATGCATATTCCCTGTACCACAGAATCTCTGATTCTCTGATTTCTAAAGCCACCTCTCCTAAGGATGAGGCTGCTGGACACTGAGTGATTCCACAGCTGGCAAAGCAGCGCTGACGGCATTGCTGGAACAGTTTTGAGGACAAAGAGGCCTGGAAAGCCATTGGACACTGCCAGGATGAAAATGTGCCAAGCAATGGGCACAGAGAGGTATGGGGAACAGGAGGGGGGGATGGCTCTTGGAAAACCCCAACAAATTGTGTTATCTGTTCTTTGTTTTTTCTCCTCAGAGCAATTAGAGGGAAAATGATTTGTAGGGATTCATACAACACTTGAAAAAGAGAGAGAATAATGGAATTGTTTCTGTTGGAGAAGCCCTTCTAAGATGACTGAGTCCAACCATCCCCCAGCACTGCCAAGGCCACCACTGCCCCATGTCCCCAAGTGCCCCATCCACATGCATTTTAAATCCTTCCAGGGATGGGGACTCCACCACTGCCCTGGGCAGCTGGGCCAGGCCTGGACAAACCTTTCCATGAAAGAATTTGCCCAAATATCCACTCTGAGGCTCCCCTGGCCCAGCCTGAGGCCGTTCCCTCTCCTCCTGTCCCTGTTCCCTGGGAGCAGAGCCCGACCCCCCCGGCTGTCCCCTCCTGTCAGGGACTTGTGCAGAGCCACAAGGTCCCCCCTGAGCCTCCTTTTCTCCAGGCTCAGCCCCTTCCCCAGCTCCCTCAGCCCCTCCTGAGGCTCCAGCCCCTTCCACCATATTAATTCATTCATTAGAAGTCAAACCAAGCTCTCAGGAGGTCAAATCTTGCTGAAATCTTGGCTCACCTGAGGCCTGAGCAGGTGCTGAGGCTGACGGAGGACTCGGGGTACCCCTGGACCTGGCCATGGTAATAGCAGTGACCCTGCGGCAGGGAGAGAAAACATTTCAGTGCTCACAAATGCTCTTTGCTCCTGGGTTTCCAGCCCTTCTATTCCAAGGTGATTATCAATTTCAGGCCACAGCATTCACAATCACACTGACAGCATCTTTCCTGTCCCTTTCCTGAATATTTCCAAATATTCACTGTACTTACCAGGCCAAGCAGCTGCTAAATGGAAACCTTATATATCTTCTAAACCCCAAAAGGTTATAGGGTTTTTTTTGTTTGGTTTTGTATTCATATTTTTTAAAGGATCAATAATGTTAAATTTGTATGACTGAACCCTCTTTTTCTATGTTATTGATTTAAAGCTACAACATTGAATATTTTACAAAATTAATCAGATTAACAGATCAGCTGCTGCATTTTACTGCTTTCTGTAGAGATCCTTATTTTTATTTAAGGACATTTAAATCTATCCCTGTAGGGGATAGTGTATCCCTATAAGAGATAGGTATGCGAAAAGAGAAGTATAACAAAGCCAATCCCAACCCTATAACTTTAAAAAAAAATCATAAAGCAAATGAAGGAGAAGAGAAACAGGTTGAAAAGGAAATTTTTTATTGAAATACCCAACCAAGTAGCTGCATGTTATTAAAAACAACCAAGAATAAAGGGGGTCTTCTATTTTGAGAGACAACAGTCCAATTTCATTTTGTGGCTAGGTTATTATATTTCTTTAATAATCCACTGCTTGAAAAAGGCACCCACAACAGAGGGTTTCTAAGCACATCCCCATATCTGTCTGGAATCAAGGCTAATTTTATTGTTGACCAAAGGTTATATTGCATTCCCAATTATGTGACTGGCTGGAAAGCAGGGATTGTGCCATGTCCAGTGTTCCTTTTCTCATGGCCCTTTGAATGCCACCTGGAAACTGAAAACTCTGCTGCAAAAGGTTCCTATCTGATTAGTGCAGAGGGAAGATATCAGTGCTGCAACCTAACAGTCATCTCCCTGTGCCTTTTTTATGGCTTGGTTCATTATTACATTAATTAACCTTTCCAGTCTGGGGCATGGTTTTCACTCACAAAGCCTCATATAGCAAACTTCTAAAGACCACCTTGATTTTGGTGAAGAAAGCAACAGTCTGGGCAAGATTTGGACAGGAATTTTCTGCAAATATGTTTATGCCAGGAAAAATGTTTGTTTGATTTCCAGCATAAGCAAGTGGACACAGAGCAGCCAGCTCTGACTTTCTAAATACAAATCTTAGTGGCTTTTCCCAGTGGAAGAAATTACAGAAACAGGGTGAGAGTGCTTTACTCTCAGGTATTCTTATCAATCCTCATAAAGAGTCAGTAACACATTAGCAAAGACAAAGCCAAAACAGAAGGGAGGGAGTCATAGACTGAATTTTTTTGCAGGGGTGATCACTTCCGTCACAATTGCTATGGATGTCAAGCTTTCAGTGTGGGTGCATTACTTCACTTTATTTCAGTGTTATCAATTTCACACACCCAGCTGATAGAAGAAAAATCAATGCCCCTCTCACTCAAGCACTGCCTTTCTTATATGCTAAAACCAAAAATAAAATAGGTTTATTCTGATTGCTTAAAGGCAGAGGTGAAGCTCAGAGCTCCTGAGAAAGAAATCTTTGGGTTTGAGAGCTGAGCACAGGCACAGTGAAATGGGGAGGGGAGCCAATATCTCGCCCCATGCAGCTGCTGCTGTGGTCCAGCTGTCTTTATCTAAGAGTGAATTATGGCAAAGGGCCTGATTTCTTTCCCTCTCCACATACAACTTGTCATTTTATTAACTCTGAGCTCCTGGTTGTGGCCCATTTCACAACTTCTCTGAGATCCAGCTATGTGATGGCAAAGTTCAATATCGAAAATGTAAACTTATCAGAGCATGGCCTGCAACGGGGCTGGGAGAAAATTGATTTCTAGCTCAGTAACTCCACTGAACTGCAGGAATTTTTTTTTCTGCTATCAAATCTTTTTATTCCTGCAAACTAGTGTATATAAAAATGGGTGACCCCTTAAAAACAAATAATTACCAAGGCTGATCCATCATACTTAAAACAGTACTGTACCCTTGCTTGAGATCATTTAATAAATCACAGCTTTTGACAATTTTCCAGGTGCTAAAAATTGAAAAATAACCTAGACACTGACTCCTGTGCTAGAGAACTGCCCAAGTGACAGCTCCACGAACCTGCCTTGCTTTGACCTCCAAGCAGAATTTGACTAAGCAACTTTTCAATGGAAAATCGGATTTGGTTTCAACTCCAGACTGCATTGATGTCCTCGGTGAAGAAGAGATATAAAAATAAAATTGGAGACTTAGCTTTTCTCAACCATCTTGCAGCACTTAATGAAAAATGAATTCACTGATCTCTCTCCTTTTCAGGCAGCAAAATGCACTGTCATTATTAATCATGACTTACTTTGCCATTATGCAAACAGATATTGTATTTTAGCAAGGAAAACCTATCATTAGCTGTACATATACTCCTGTTAACTCAGGTAAATCTCTAAAAGATTCATGTGCTTCATTTATTTCCTTTTACTTCCTTCAGGAGTTCTGCAGCCTTCCAGCTCCTAAAACAAATGACTATTCTCTCCCAAGCTGATTTTGAAGGAGAGATGAGCACCCAGCAAAATGAAAGCGCTGAAAGCTTTTGAAATGATTGCTTTTCTTGGGGTGTCTGGAGCTATAATGAAGATGCTCTTTCAGAAATAAGATGTTATGCAGAGAACTAATTCCTTCCCCTGATCCCAGCAAAGCCCATTATGGATGGGAACACAAAGCACGGTGTCTCTGCTGACAGTGTCAGTAAGTAAATACCATAACATAACAAATACTTTATGGGACTTAGGCAGATAAAAGATAAGCTTTGTAATTAAAATGGCTTGCTGCATTATTTCTAATTAAGGCATTCATACTGTCAGAGGACAAAAACCAGTCCTGCCTTGAGCGGTTTTTATTTGTAAAAAGCAGGTTTTAACTGCTTATTTTAACAAGCCATATTTTGTATATAACCACATTTATACATGTACATAAATATACACATACATACACACAAATACAAGTATAAAGTACATCCACAACACACTTATGGCCTGGATTTAAAAACAAACCCAACCAACACCCTCTCCCAAAGCCCAGTGAGGAAAGACATCCAAGCCTTCCAACCTCTGACATGAACTTTTGCACTCTGGAAATCAGATATTTAAGGGTTTTTTTCCCAAACAGAACTGGAGCTTTTCTCCATAACTGATCAGCCACGATTGACGTAATTACAAATTTTAATGGGTCTGTTTCCAAAAAAAAACCCTCACAAATTTTAAAAGTCACAAATTTCAAACTCCAGAGCTCGCCTTTAAAGTCTGCCTCTAAAAGTTCATGTGTAGGATCAGAGCAGCCACAAAGACACTGAAGGCAATAGTAGAAAAAAGATCAGAGGTTGAGCTGTTTCATCCCAGGGCTCAGATCCTGGCAGAGAACACTCTGGATTTTAAGGATGAAGCACCATCTACCCAGGACACCCCAACCTTACCGTGTGGTTACGTGTGAGAACCATGTCAGTGCCGTCCTGCAAATAATGGGTCTCTGTAAAGCCTCTGGCCAACAGGCCCCTGGAAAAAACAGAGCACACAGAATATTGAGGCCACCTCACCTCGAGTTTATCCTTTACAGGTTCTGTTTGAGATAAGGATCAAAGCCAGGCGTTAAGGATTCAGTGACTACGGGGAATAAGGGAAACTAGAACTCCAAATATTGAAGCTGCAGGACACGAACAATTCCTGTGGTAATTGTGAATAGACTACAAGTTTCCAGACTGTTTTCTCTTCCAAATGAGGACTCCGTGCCAGCACATTTCAGTGTTGAATCTTCCATGTAATTTTCAACACATTTTAGGTTAAATGGGAAATCTGGGGTTTGGAGTATTGTTAAGTAATGGTGGTTTGTTGAAAAGGAAAATGTTTTCCCTGTGTTCCTTATTTTCCCATCTAATCTGTTGTATTCATCAGCAAGTGACCACCCAAAGACTAATTTAGCACTTGGTGAGTGAAACAACCTCCTACTATTGACACTCCAGGGAAAACAAACATTGCATGAACATCACAGAATTTACAGCACTGGATTTATCCTGATCATCTGAAAGGATATTCACAAATGGAAATTTAACGATTTCACAGGAGAATATGCAAGATCATGTGTGGGATGAGGCAGCTTGTTCCCATTCTCTTCACACTTCCCCTCCTGCCTTTGGCAATGAGATAAAAAATGTGGACTTGCAATTGTCATTTTCCAGGAATCTCCAGGGAGGGACATGTGCGTGACAACCATGAAAACTTCTCTTTTTTGTAGGGAATTCATGGAAGAGGGAAGCTGCATCTGCCTCTTCTTAAAAAAAGTCTTGCTATTGATCTGTTTTCAACTCCTTATCTAAAGAGCATCTCTAACAAAGCCAGAAGGAGGAACACTCATTCACATTTACTCCTAACTTAGGTCTTGAGTTATGCTCCACATCACAAACACCCTTGAGTTTTGACAAAATTTCTGGTGAACTGCAAAAGCACAATAAAGAAGGAACAAGAGAAAAATGCCACCATCACCTTCAGAAAACTGGAGAGTGTGGGATATTGAAAATCCCTGGCTCTGCATTTCACAATGTTCATTCTGTTCCACTTCAAAGAGGTGTTTCTCCCTTGGGTTGCTCATTGGAACAAACCAGGCCCTTCCTTTTATTTAAAGCTGGTTTATGCTGCACCCTTGCAAATATTGTGGTGGGAACCATGACACAGTCATGGTACACATTTCTTGTATTTGTACAAACATTATAACTAGAGCATAAACACACATTTAATTTTCATTACTGATTAATTTGCATCACATTAATACCCAGTGGCTCCATCAGGATCTGGTTGTGCTAGGAATTCTACAAACACTTCTTAGGGAGAAAACTCAGCTTTAAAACACTCTGTCTTGAGGTAGGGAAAAAAATAAAATTAAACAAGACCAAAAACAAAAAAGAAAACGGGAAAAAAGAAAATAAGAAAGTGGCAAGGCAAAAAATGAAGCCCCAACACATTATAGTGAGCATTCAAGCAGAGATTCTCACATTTAACTTTTAAATTTTTCAGCTTGTGGGAAATATTAGCATATTAATAGATATAGAATGTTAAAACACTGCAGCATTTGGTGGGTTTGTAGGAACTGGATCTCAGGCAACCACCACACCCACAGCAGGATTTGGGTGCCCAATGAAAGATCTCAAGTTGGTTTAGATACACAGTAATAAATCACACCAACCATCTCCACAGGGACACCCTTGGGGCCTCAGAGGACACTTGACTACAGTGGTTGATCTCATTTTGTGCCTGCAGCCTCCACAAACTCTGCCAGGAGCAGATTGGGCTGTATCCAACAGTCATGGAATGGTTTGGGTTGGAAGAGACCTCTGAGATCTTCCAGTGCCACCCCCTGCAATGGGCAGGGACACCCTCCCCTATGCCAGGATGCTCAGAGCTCCATTCAACATCCCTTGGACACTTCCAGGGATCCAGGGGCAGCCACAGCTGCTCTGGGCACCCTGTGCCAGGGCCTGCCCACCCTCCCAGGGAACAATTCCTGCCCAATATCCCATCTAAACCCACTCAGTGTCAATTTGCAGCCACTCCCCTTGTCCTGTCACTACCCACTCTTGCAAGAAGTCCCCCTCTGTTTCCTACTGTCTCATTATCGCAAAGAGCAGCTGCTTTCGTAATTATCATTATTTATCTAACACTGCTAAGTTCTGCACTTAGCAAGCATTAATTACCTTTGTAAAGGCAAGATCCCATTGCTGAAGCCAACAGAATTTTGCTGCGCAGTTTTTGGAAATGGGATTTCATCCAGGACAGGGGAGTGAGTTTCATTTAATGGGACAAAGTACAGGTAAAGGTAACAGATGTAGCAGAAGGGCAAAGTGATTGAGCAACACACTTGCTTTGTGCTCTGCTGTTTCCAAGGTGTTTGACAGCAATGATGATAGAGGTGACCTTTCTGCTGCTGTTCATTCTGCTCTCAGGCAAAGATTTAGAAAACACTTCATAGATCTGTAGGTCTGAATACCAGAAGGGATTTGTGATCACCAACCTGCCCTGCCCATTACAGAGATCATTTGACCCGAATTTATCTTCTGCTACAATGACAGGGAAGGAACCAGATCCATTTTCCCACTGTAAAGAGCCCTTGCCTCGATCTCCCACACAGACAGAGCTATCACAAACCTGTCAGGTTTTAACTAAGCCCAACCTAAAACCACTGCACTTTGTATCTATGCCAACATTCACTTTCCAGCCACTGGACTGGATCTCATTCCCTCACATCAGAGCTTCATTTTTGTTTGAGTCTACCATGGCAAGTTCTTCTTCCTTCGTGAGGAAACGTAGCAGGTAAACAAATTCCTGGTGTCAGCAATGTCCCTGTCAGGATGGAAGTTTGATATAGATCCTGAAAATACTGGCTGAAAATAAAAATTCCCACTGTGAGCTGTAAAAGACTGGCAAGGGCAACAAGATGATGGAATCTCAGTGTTGGACTAACCTAAGGAAAGCAAAAGAATGCCCCAATGTGGAACACAGAGTTGTGGCTGCCCCTGGATCCCTGGCTGTGTCCCTGCCATGGCAGGGGTGGCACTGGATGGGATTTAAGGTCCCTCCCAACCAAACCATTCTGCGATTCCATTGGAACAAACCATGGAAATTTCACGTGCTGCTGAGAAAAGAACCCAGCTTTTCAGAGTCTGCAGTAACCCTCCTCCAGTCTGGTAACTCAGACATCAGTGCTGGCACGTCTGCTCTGCTGCCACACGGTGCTGGTGCCAGCCTGAGAACAAGCCAGGGAAAGGTTTTCTCCACACTGCAGAGGGTGAGGACCTCTGAGACACTGCCAGGGAGTTCAGCAGAGTTCCTGGCAGAGGAAAGAGCTTTTATCCCCACTTGCAAAAAGTCCAATACCCTAAAAGCTGTTCAGGTGGGTATGCAGGGTTGGTACCCAGGGACAGCAAGGCATTCCTTGACAGGTTATGAAAATTAAGTGTAACAAGCACTCAAATTCCACTAGTGAGTGTACACCACATCACTTTCCAATGATGGCAATAATGTTCAACATACCAAACAATCAATCCAGCATATGTATCTATTAGGTAATTTAATTACCCTCCCACCCCCCCAAAGATATGTAATATAATGGATTGATTTACATTTCTGGTTTTGACCCAGAGTAAAGGAGATTAATAGAGGAAAGTAAATGAATTTAGATGGCAAGCTACTTAACCTAATTGGATCAATGTAATTCTGAAAGAGCAGGGATCAAAATAACATTAATGTATCATAGAGCAATTCATCACCATGTCTGGAGTTTCAAATGTTGCCAGCTACAATGCTCAGCAGTACCAGATGATTATCAATACTTTGCCCTGCATGAAGAGACAGAAACAAATGCTGTGGAGAACTGCATCAGCTGCTTGATGAGATTTTAAAAAATCAGCTGAAACAACACTACAACTTTGTCATTGTTGCTCCACAGATGCAAAAGTGCAATTCTTGAGCACCATTACTTACAAACTTAGTCACTGAATTTATCAGCACAGTGATTTTTTGACATTTCACAGACTCGCAGGATGGTTTGGGAAGGAAGGGACTGTAAACCCCCTCCAGTTCCATCCCCTGCCACGGACACAGACACCTTCCACTAGACCAGGTTGTTCAGGATCAAATTTCCCACTGCCAAATGAACAAGTGGAAGCTTCCATGGCTCAGAAAGATAAATTTTATGGCTCCTGATCTCTGACAGACACAGCACAGGCTCCCTCATCCTCTGTAAATCAACAGAAAGCTTCCATGTCAGACTTGCTGAAACATTTTCAGGTGTCAAGCAAGTAACCTAAGCCTCAGAGAATATGATGAATGTTATTTAAACTTCTAATCCTCACCTTCCGGGCCCCCCACAAGGTGAAATCTGAGGGGGTTTGTTTGGGGAGGGGAAAAATGTCCTGGTTCAAGCACATCAGATTTTTTTTTTCCTCAATCCATTTAATGACAGGAGTGGTAATTTAACACACTGCCTCTCACTTGCAAATGAGAAAATCAGTCTCCGCTCTCCAGGCGCCGATATATTATTTCAAAAGGTTATAATGATATTTCATCACCCAGGGAGAGTCAGACAGACAGTCACAGGAGTCAGAGATGGAAAAAATCCAGTGGATCATACAGAGGGCCTGTAAGTGTGCCTTAGTTCAAACCAGGTTCTGCCTCATCGAGCTGCAAATGTCAGGAGCAATGCTGATCCCACCACTTTCCAGGGGAGATTGCTTTGCATTCCAACAGATGTTACTGTCATGATGCATTTCCCAAAACCCAGCCTTTTCTAGGTTTTCCTAGCCCACTTCTTTCACCAGCTGAGACAATTCTCTCCTTCTTGGTACAGCTGTCATTCACATAGGTGCAGATTATTATCAAACTGTCCTTCAGCCATCCAGGCATCAAGTACAGAATATCAGTAAGAAAGGACAAGAACTGTGCACTTTTCGCATCAGTGCTACTCAGGAAAAATCTCAGCATCATCTCAGCAGGAGCAGACCCTGGGGTTCAACATCACAGGGATGTCCCCCTTTGGTTACCTGGTTTCTCAGCAGTGGAGAGAAGGTGCTGTGCCCTATTGAGCTCTGCATGGGAACATAACACTGTGTATGCTCTGAAGGCTGATTTCCTGCTTCCCCTTGGTTTTCATTCACAGCTCTCTGTAGTCACTCTACTTCAGGAACTGCTGTTTTAGGAAGGACATTAAACATCCTTCTGGCTCTGTAAAGGATGGCAGTCAGCTGCTGTGTTGCCCTGTGGGACAGTGCCCAGGGCAAGGCAGAGGTGCTGCAGGGCTGCCTCAGGTGTGGCTGTGCTCCTCCCTTCCCCCCAGGAGTGCTGCCTGCTCCTCACACACACCCCTGACCTTTACTCAGACTTTCTACTCTTTTTTATCCTTCCCAATGATCAAGTGCCTGTTTTCTCCCCCACTCAGGCGCTGCCTCACTCTGTTATACAAACTCTTATTAAATCCCCTCTGGTGGTGTGCTTGAAACCTTTCCTGCATCTGGGGGAGGTGAAGAGACTGGAACAGGATGGTGAACAGGCAGTTATAAAAAATGTCATTTATTCTGCCTGCTGACACCAGCCTACTCCATTAATTCTTAAGCATCTCAATTCAGGTCATTTTGACCTTTACACTGAAATTAGTTGTTATTTCTTCAATTGCTGCCTTTTTTCCCAGCTACATCCAGAGGAATAAACAAGTCTGTTAAACCTGCTGCCTCTGCTCTGGTGGTCTCAGTGCAAGCACTCACAAAGGTGATGTTCACAGAGGTGTTTTCCAATTCTTCTTTCTCATTACAAGGTAAAAAATGAGTTCAGCATGGGTAATGAGTTTCCCATGCACAGGTACCTAACACCATTCTGTTCACAAAACCATCTCATATTCTTTAAACATGCCTCATTCTTTCCCCTTGTTTAATTATCTTAAGTGATTTGAACTGCTTTTGGACATTTTCCCATTGAATGTCTCCATAATATCCTATCTGCTACACTCCAGTGTGCTGCCACAGAGGGGCTGCAGTGTCATAATTGAAGAACCTGAGAGATTGAAATTCGTGAGCTTAATTAGCACAACAATTCAGAGGCAAAGAGGGGAGTAAAATAAAACTATAATAACTGGGAAGTCAACCAAGCATCCCAGGTTTCAACAGCAGCTCTATGGTAGTAGCCTGCAGCCTATTTCACATGGACAATTTGAGTAGATCATACACTAGATTTGGAAAATATGTCTTTGTGCTTGCACCCAGTCCTTTTGATGCAGAAATTAATCTAATCCTGTGCCTACTGGAGCCCATGTTAAAATATATTCCCTGGAATGAGTAGAATCGTGCCTGGCACACCGAGAACCAATTCTGGCCAACACCTGCTACAGGTGAGAGCCATGCTCTGAGTGATCCCTGGACAGTGTCTGGGAACAGGCATTCCCACCCTTGGCTGCTCTCTGCTCTGCTGGGAATGGGAGAGAAGAGGGACAAATCCCCCTGTCAAAGCCTCCAAGCACCTTGTATTCGTAACTCATCACTGCATGTGGTGGCAGCATACAGAAAACCCAACAGTGTAAGCCAACAAATCCCAACAGCTGAGGGAGAAATGCAGCTCCCTGGCTGGCAATCATCCAGTGATTGAGAGCTTTCTTCTTTCCTGACTGCTGGGCAAATAATCCATGAGCTTCACCTTCCCAAATTTCAATAGGCAAAGATTGAAATTAAATCCAGCATGTTGGAGGCCTCCCATGCTGTTCTGGGCCCTCAATGCACTTCCATCACTCTGCTTCCATCACTCATTGTCACATTTATGTCACCATTTACTTGCCAAAACTGTAGCATTTATTTATCACTCTAATTCCAAAACATTAATGAAGAGACTACTGCTAACCAGTGGGGTGAGGAAAGCATAAAGAAGATAAATACCATGTTTTCCAACAAAGTAGATGGGCAAAAACCCCCCAATTTTCCTAAAACGGCTTAAACTTGGTCAAGATGTCCAAGGTGTCCTAATGGGATGGGTTTAGGTGACCCTACACCTCAGATGGGAAGGAACAACACACAGGGGGAATCAAAGGAAGACCAGCAAGGTTCACTCTGTCTCCACAAGAGAGCTCAGACACAGCAAAACTTCTCCAGCAGGAGAGGGAATGGCAGCACTTCCATGGACTTTGACTGGAGCTGATGAATGTCACACATCCCAAAAGCCAAACTCACAACTGGATTCCCAGCATTTCCGTGTTAACCTCAAAGGCTTTCTGACTGCTTTTCACTGTCCAACTCTGATACACCAGAGCTTACAGCACCTCTCTTGGAGTTGTTCTTGTGAGGAATATTTTGTGTCACCTCCCTGAGCTTCCCTGAGTGGTGGATTAACAGAAATCCTGTCACTGGTTCAGCTGGGCCGGGTGCCACGAAAAACAAACATTTCAGGAAAGGCTCCAGAATAACACCAGCCACAAATTGCTGTCAGTGATGGAGAGGTGCTGGCACTCATTGGTTAATGGATTTCTGATGGGAAAAATACAATTCTGTACATTTAGGCAAAGCCTGCTTTGGGGAGACTTTACTGCTCCAACTACATTAAGCGGCTTCAACTTGGTGTAATGGAAGTGGCTTCAGTGAAACCCTGAAGCAAAGTGCCAAAAGTGAAAGCATTCTGCTGGAAATAATCACTGCACTCCTGCACCTCTGAGGTATCTGTGGCAGAGATCAGAAGGAATATGTGCTCTGCTACCCTGCAGGCTGAGCCCAGACCCATCTGTGCAAGTCAGAATTCTGAGTTGCCTTGGGCTGGACCAAAGATTGACACAGCTCTGGAGCTCCTGGCTGCCCTTCCATGGATCTGTTGCTCACATGGCAGTGCTGAAGTTGCTGATGGAAAGCAAACTTTCCAGTGTTATGTTCTATCTTCATTTTGCCAGGGTTGAGATTAAATGTGTGATTCGGTATTTCTTGTTCAGACTCAGATGTTTATTAATTCTTATCTCTATTTCAGTCTCAAAAGCTGTGAGTTCTACAGCACTTCAACCTAACAAAGTAAAAATGGCTCCTTTCTCTCTCTCTACAAGGCCTTTTAAGGATAAACTGTCCAATTAAGAAATGAGACCTAAATTATTTTTATTTTTAACCCAATAACCAACCACCCATGGTCAGCAATGTGGATTTTTCTACCCAATTACAAAACGCCACCCAGACCCATGAAGAAGAAGATGAAAAAGAAGGACTCAGCCTCTGCCTTAAAACCTCCATCTTGCTTTACATATATATTACTATATTCTAAAACCTTAAACTCTAAGTTTTCCACCCTGTGATATCACACACTTCTATTCAAACGACACACGCGTAATCCCAATACCATCATTCAATTCTGGAAGCCTCTTCCAAGGCCTCAGGTCAGATGCAGTGTTTGCCTGGGGGTCAGTGCCTGTCAGCACAGAAAGTCTAAAATTCTCAGTGTCCAGGGTTCCAACATTATGCTTCCACTAAAACTTGTACAAGATAATCTAAGAGCTTTTTGTGACATTCTGATCTTGCCTGCCCAGTGCAGCGTTGGAGCTGCAGATGCAGAAAACCCTGAACAAAACCAAGGCTAGAAAGACTCCTCAGAATCACTGAGACGTTTCAGAAGCTCAAAGGCACACACATCACAAGTGGCAAACATGATCTTTTTAATGCATTATTTTCCAACATCCCAGCACTGCCTTTCACAAAACTAATTCTTCCTGGGCCCTGTAACACTCCTAGGATGGCATATTTTCAGTCAGTAGTAAGTTTGGAGATACTGGGCTGGAAAGCTGTCAAATTCTATTTGAAATGTCTCAGTTAATTAAATATGTCACTTGTAGCAGAGTAAAATTATGCTGCTGAACAGATGTCACTGGGCAAACTGTCTGACTGTACTTGCATTTGAACATTTTCAGACTGCTACGGAATTCTGGTTAAAAGATCCAAGAAAACTGCTCTTAACACGGAAAATTTATAAACATAGAAATTTAAGTAAGTCCAGTGAAAAATCAGAGCTTATTAAAATAGAACTAACAAAATGCAAACAGTGCTGAGGGATTACAAAAGGTTATTGCGAGCGTCTGCAATACTTCTAGGAAGCCAAGTTCCTACAGTAATGAAAAGTCACAGAGCCTAAGTTTATCCTTAGACTCCAACCAACAATTACATCCTCTCTGTACCTTATTCTTGCTTTGCAGTGTGTGCCTGTAGGCTTGCATTTGCATTTTTTAATTTTAAAGAAGTTTTATTGCCATTTCTGCCAATTCATTGCAACATGAAATCGTATTTTTGTTTTTAACTAAACCCACAATTTCCTCCTTGCCACCAGCACGAACCATTTGCTCTAAGCAGGCTCATATTTCACTTGCAGAATCTTGGACTTTTAGAGAGATAGGTCTTCATTTTGCCCTGTGCCTCACTGTCCCCCTTTCAAAATGCTGGGTGAAGAGGGCAGAGGTCGTAAGGAAAACTTTGTGTTTAAATCCATGTTTAAATCCCAAGCCTATAAATCTGCTTTAAAACTCAGTAGGTGCAAAAGCCCAAAAATAAGCTGCAGGTTATCAGACCAAAGGACCACCTAGTCTAATATTCTGTCTCCACCAGTGGCCAATACTAAGGATATAACTCATGAAGAGGAGAAACATTCTACACCTCCCCAAAATATTGCTCCTGCTCTGCCTCTGAATCCTTTATGAGCCAGGGATCAATGCAGGGTGGAAACTGAGATTAAACACAAGCCCACAAGGGTGTTCTCAGTGTCTCCTGCCACTCTTTCTTCCCAATTAAAGCAGTGACTTCCAGGAAGATCAATTAATTTGGTAGCACAAGCAGGCTGCAGCTCTGTGCTCAGGCTCAGGGCACAATCACAGCTGCAACTGCTGTGCTCTGGAGGCTGCTCCCGTGGAGAAGGCTTTGATTTCAGTGCCCAGCACAAGTTTAGTGGGACAGAAAACCAGCCAGGAACATCCCCACTGTGCCAGGAACCTGGCTGGTTTTGCTTGGAGGCTGCCTGGGCATGCTCATGTGGTTTTCTAGGATGAGAGGGTTTTTTTTTACCTGAGCAAGCAGAACTGTGTGGGACCCTTGGTAACTCCTGTTAACACCATTCCCGCCCCAAAACTCCACAGCTGCTCTCTGGCTTTGCCAGCAGCACCATTTCTTGCCCAGAGGTGTCACTGCACGGTGCCTGAACCACTTTTTAAACAAACACATCCTCAGAGACAGGGGCTGCTCCCAGCCTCAGCCCCTGGACAGGGGAACACATCCCAAACTCCCATCAGCTCCTGGAATATAGCATGTTGGGAAAGCCTGGAGGGATATTTCCAATAACATCAGGCTATACTCTCAGGAGATTATGGCTCATTTCCAACTAATTCTGCTTCAAGATGTGACATAAAATTAGGGTGAGGTGATTCAAAACAAAACGAGGGGCCTGAGCTACCAAGCAATGAGCGAGTTACAGGGTAGAGGCAGCTAAAAGGATGGGGTTGAAATATTTCTCCTTCCTTTCTCTTTCTTACCCAATAATTATGTTCCTACATTCCCTGCATTTTGTCTTAACCTTTCTTCATCATCTCTCCACTGCCTCTCCTTTTCCTTGCATCATTCTCACCCTCTCAGCCCTTCTTTCATCACCTCTTGTATGCTGATGTTTATTATTCAGCAGGAGAAACGTTTTCCTTGGTACATAAAAACACCAAAAAGCAACAGCACCACACTGGTGCTGTTCTTCAACAAGTCTGAAAGCCGTGGGTGCCTCCCAGGGTGTGAGGCTGAGGCACCTGTCAGTGCCCAGCTCCACAAGATGTGGCACCAGTGGGACCTTTCATGGAGGTAATACTGCTTGTCCCCCCTGCTCTCAGGTCAGCCTCCATGCTCTTGTTTTTCAGGCAGCAGAGGAAGAATAACCAGTGAAATCAGTAAGGGTAAATTAGTTTTTAACGTCTTTCTCTGCTTTTTTACCTCTCTGTCTGCTCTGCACTTCCCCTGAATCTAATTCCTCGGCTCTGCCATGTGTCAGACCCTTTATGAGCAAATTAAACCCATCAATCCAGCAGTAAATGACTGCAGGGGAGCAATGCCCGTGGCTCTGGGGAGGTGAGCCACGACTCTGAGCCCCGAGCACGGAGCTGCAGCAGATGGAGGTGGGCAGGAAGGACAGCAGAGGGCTGAGCCATCAGCATCCTCCTCCTCCTCCTCCTCCTTGCACTCACAAACACACAGAGAAACCCCACAGAACCAGCTCCTTCTCCTTTTACTCATTTAGGGCCTGATGAACGTCCGAAGCAGGCTGTGACTCCTCTCTGCAGTGAGGCTTTTGGTCCAAACTCGCTCCTCACCCACTCTGAAGCTGCACTGAAGTCTCTGCAGACAGCCTGGTTTAGTGACAGGGGGATCAGACACCATCTTCTAGTGGTTAAGACACAAAATTATAATTTTCTTTTCAATTCCAGGAAGTAATTAGTTTATAATAACATTTAACATTTAGTTGCTGACAGAGATATGACACTTATCTTACATAAGTCATTTTAATTATTCCTACTAACCCAGACCTCAAAACTATTGTGCAGTCTGAGCTAACAATGCCTTCCTAGATATTTTTGGTTCTACTGTCATTTGAAAAATTGATGCCTAGAGCATCAGCATTTATCAAGCTCATTATAGATTTCATCCAAATGACTACAGATAATTAAAAGTATGCTTCATTTTTATTGTAATGTTTTCCCCCCTAACACTGCAAAGTAATTCTGTTGTTGCTCAGGGTTTTAGGAATTAATATAGACTCATCTGCCAGAAAATGAAGTTCCACAGGATTATAGGCAAACTATTCATGGATCCAGATGTGAGTCAAATGTACAGAAATTATTTGCACACCCACAAATATATTCATATATATACTTTGGAGTACTATATGCATTTTCACGTGCATTAAACAGTAATTAATTAAATTAAGTAATTAACTTAAGTAATTAATTTAAGTAATTAACTTAAAAAATAATTGTTAATTCTGACAGAGCTACAGACTCTTTGGTGACCACTCCCTAAAATTCAGTTTTCTCTAAAGCACTTGGGCAAGTTGGACACACAAAATCCCTGCAGAATTTTATTTTATACTTACATTTATCTGTTTCTATATGAAATATATGCACCTGGTGCCCCATCCTCTTACATCACAGGGATTTATTCACACTTAAATAAAGCAAGTTTACGCTACTACTGCTGACCTGAGAAATCCTGGCAGCCTTGGCTTTATTTTCGGTAACTGCGAAGAAACAAATCTTTTGGGAAACTGTTTAACAGGATTCTGCAGAGCCCTCCTGCCCCAGCTAAGGTTTAAGTGATGCACTGAAAGTTTTTAGTGATGTAAAACCCTACAGGAGATTTCTGAGCTAGCTGGGCTTGCTCTGCACTGGGAACTGTCATGCACAAATGAAAAGCAGCATTGCTGGATAATGTAGGCTTGTATTTCCACACAGAACTGAATTAATTTATTTTTCTGTTATTCATGAATGAGGCTATGTCTGTCATACCTGGAACTGCTATCACTCCTGTTAATAATACAGGAGTCACACAAAAATTAAACCATAAAATTTGTGGGATTTTAGTACTTCTGAGGTTGCAGTATTTAGTAGAACCCTGACTTTGACTGGCACAACCACAACACACTGCACACAGAAATCTGCTTCATTTTAGGATCCTTACCACTACTTGAATTAATTAACTTCATGTATGATCAATTTTCCTTGGCACTCCCTTATCACGAAGACCTTTATGTTTTTACATGACTTTCCATGTTACTTTGAAACTGAAATCACCTATAAATAGCAGTGGCATTAAGAAGCAATTACAGATACATGCCTTTTTAATGTCCCTATTATAATCCACACTGGCAAATCAGAGAGATAATATTTAATGAGACAGACACAGAAGAAACTCTCCTGATTTAGTGTTAACATCCACCTGAAGCAGTGCTAGCAAGGGGTTGTTGAGGCAGTTTCAGACTGAAATAAAAAAGAAAAAGAAGAAAAAAAACCAACCCCATAATGAGAAGCATCTGACATAAATATTAGGAAATTGATCTGTATTTTATAAAGGCCATTTTATCCAAGACAGTTTAGGTTTCCTCCCACTCACAGAATGGATCCACAGTGAAAAAACCCTTGACTCAGGAGGATATTTCACACGCAGATTTGGATTTTATGTAAATTATTTAAGTATGTTTTAGGAAGTTTGGGCAGTGATGTAGAAATGTTCCCCTGCCTGCACACATCAGTCAAAGAAATAACACTCATCACCAAGGAATTCAGCAGGGTAAAAGTTTTGCCAGCAGGCTTAAGACTAGACTGCAGCATGGAAAAGATGAAGCTGTGTGATCCTATCCCTGAAATTTGTCTCCTGCTGATGACAGGAGGAGAAGGCAGTGCCTTGGCTCAGGCTGTTCCCAGAACAGCACATTGCAAACTGCAGAAACCCAAACCCAGAGAACCTGCAGACATATGGGAATGCCGTAATAGCCAAGGGGAAAATTTGGCAACCTTCACAAGCGGGATCTCAAAAGAAAGGTTAATTACATGACAGGGTCAGACTTTTGGCTTTATCTCCTGGTCATTACCAAACCTCTCAGAATCATCTTTCTTTCATTTGAGATACACTCAGGCCAGGACATGTTCATCCATGTTTTGGTGTTGGACAGATCAGGTGAGGTGGGAGATTGCTTTTAACACGAGTGAACTAGAGAGGCAAAAGCCCTGCAGTAAATCCCTCCAAGAGAGTTCTCCAAAAGAAGACTTTGAGACACCACAAGAGAATCACAGAATAGTTTGGGTTGGGAGGGACCTTAAAACTCATCCAATGTCACCCCTGCCATGACAGGGACACCTCCCACTGTCCCAGGCTGCTCCAAGCCCCAATGTCCAACCTGGCCTTGGGCACTGCCAGGGATCCAGGGGCAGCCACAGCTGCTCTGGGCACCCTGTGCCAGGGCCTGCCCACCATCCAGGGAACAATTCCTGCCCAATATCCCATCTAAATCTTTTCTCTTTTGGTTTAAAACCATTTCTCCTTCTCTTAAGCTCAAGCTAATCAACTAATAATTATCCCCTGCATGGCAAGCACAAAAAAAAAAATATCTCTTTTCTTCCTCACATGCTGCCAAATTTTTACTCTTTAAATGTCCAAAAAGAGACATAAAATATGTCACATCTAAAACAAAGGGTGGTTTTTTTTTACTCCAGCCAGGTCAATACTCCCAGGGAAACGAGGCTGTTTTAACTTGGTGAGAGATGTTGCCCTACAACTCTTCCATGGCAGAGAAGCAGGAGATGATGTTTTATCAGAGCTGTGCTGGTTCCTCAGCCTGGGCAGCAAAAACCAAAGGGGCACGAGGGTTTTACCACTCCTGAGTCTGTCTGCTCCCTCTGCCTGGCCCACAAAGGTCACAGAGGAAGCACAAGAGAAGGGAGGTGCCAGGTTGTCAGGGAGATCTTGATAATATTGAAAAAAAAGAAAAAAAAATTCCATCAGGTGAGGGGACAGAGCCACAGACACAATCAGAGCCACCAACAAAATGGCAGGGACTCCAACAATTTGGGAATTGTGGAATGGGATCCTGAGCTGTTCCCCTCCAGGCTTCTGGTTTTAATCAGATCCTTGTCCATAATAATGGAAAAGCGTTGGTTCTTTTGGTTTTTTGGGGTTTTTTTGGGTTTTTGGGGTTTTTGTCTTTGTTGGGGTTTTGTTTTTGGGTTTTGATGGTTTTGTTTGGTTGGTTAGTTTTGGGTTTTTTGGGTTTTTTTTGCTTTTGGTTTTTTTGCGTATTGTTTTGGTTTGGTTTTTTGTTTTTGCTTTAACTGATTGCTGATGTGTAGATTGCAAAAAAAAATGAGCTGCTCTGAGATTAGCCAGTGATACCATCATGCAATCGACCCAGCCCAGCCACATTTCCCTTCCCCCCTGAGTTCTGCCAAGTGTCAGTTCTGTTATCAGGCTGAGCAGGAAAGAGACGCTGCAGAAATTCCCAATATTCCCTCGTTATGAGGAGGCAGAGCACGGCTGAAGTGGGCAGAGTATAAAGAGGTGCAGTAAAACTGCCTGACACCTCCTGCATGCAAAGCTCATCAATCCCAGGGATGGCAGCCCAGCAGCTCAGCCAGCTCAATAATAAAAGGCACAAAAGGAAAACAGAAATAAGGGAAGACAAAGCAAAAAAACCACCAGAGAAATAGATAGGGTTTTTTTTTTGTTAATATTTGTGGGTATTTTCCAGTGTCAACAATGCTTTGGAGCAACCTTCCACTGCTTGGAGTGCTCTGAATACTAAGTAAAAATTAACTCTATGCCAGCCAAAACCAGAACAATGCTTTTCTCCAGTTCCTGAACAGTTTTTATGGGATGCTGTTGTTTCCTTAAAAAAAAACCAAACATATTCATTGGACTCACATTTTGAGCTACAAGCAGGGGTTTCACTTTAGCAATGAACCACATGTCCCTGATAATCTGCCACAGCCATGGCTTTAGATGCCATTAATGAAATACCTCTTGATTCTGTCCTAAGACCTGGATTTGCCTTGGTCTGCTCCAATTTGTCCCACTCCAGACAGGATGAATTTTCCAGCTGCACTTTGGGAAGTGTAATGTTATGCAATTTCCATGAGCTCCTGAGACATTTCTCCTTATCATAACACACCAAAGGAGAGGAGCTTTGCTCTGCAGCTCAGAATACTGGGGTTTTTTTCACCATCAAGAGTCATGGGGAGGTTTTTCTTGGATTATGATCATCAGTGCAGCTGTTAATTTCTTTACCTTGATCTGATAAAAACTTTTCTCTTAAGGAGTTCAACTAATGAATGCCCATATTTGGTTTCATGGGCATATTTTGGACACAATTAGATAATGCACAGGAAGAAATATTTCATAAATATTAGGGCAGATCAGCAGAATCTCATCATTTCCTACTGAGCTGTGGTGATTCATATCAGCTCAAAGAGATACAACAATAAAAATTAGAATGCAAAAGAGACTCTTTGAATTAACATCAGGCAGGAGACAAATGAAGCTGAGTTTTGAACTCAATGCAAGGCAGTAACTGTAGCTGGTGAGGGAAGGAAAAAACCAACACAGCACTGGAATTCCAGAAATCTTCTCTCCTAAGAGGAAATACTTGGCCTTTCTGATGAATGAGAGGCTCAAAGTACAATGTCACTGAAACAGGAGAGTAACTGCAGCTCCAGAGCCCCAAATCTGCCAAGCACTGCCAAAAATGGCCTTTTAGACTTCAGCAAGACTAGAGCAGAGACTCTTTGGCTTGTCTCAGCTTCCTGATGGTTAAAAGCTGGGAAGGTGCCAGAACCTCAGCAGAAACACCTGGATGGAAAGCCTGAGTGAGAAGAAAAGAGCCAGGAGTGTGTCTGGAGAGGGGAGGGCACAGGGACATCATTTCCCAGTGAGATTTCCCTCATTGAAAGTTTGCTGAGCTCTAAGGGAGTTTTAAAGATGTTAAAAGTTTCTCTAACACAGGCTTGTCACTTTACACCTCAATAAACAGAAGGCAAATCTTCCCTTTCCCCACTTCCTGAATTCCCTCTGCATCTCACCGAGCCTAATTTTACTCCTACATCTTCCCATTTCATTTTTCTTCCCTTTGATGCTCCAGAAACAAGAAACCTCATGACCTTTTGAGCTGCAGATGGTTCCAGCAGGGAAGCAGTGACCAGTGACCCTGGGAGAGGATCATGAAAACGTGGGGGTTTTGTTTCTCCATCTGTATCTGAAGGATCCCCATTGCCAATTACAACTGGCTGCTGTCAGGGAGCATTACCCTAAACAAGATCTCCAGAAACACACAACCAACATGATCTTGAAGTTTCTAATGCTGCAGATCTGTGCAAAGCTTGAGGACAGTGATTTCATGCTGCCAACAGCTGTCACAAGTAGTAGGGTTTCATCTTGGTGCTGGCCTAACAACAATCTTTTCCTTTTCTATTTTGTGCTCTGGCACATCTTCAGCTGTCACAGCAGATCTGTCAGGCAATATTACCCTCCCAACAATATCAGCTTAAATTGCTTCCCAGAATATTCCTCTCCTGGCCTCTCAGAAGGCATGAGCCTATTTTTTTGACTGCAGCAGTAGAACTAATTCACTCCCCAGCAGTGTGTCTTTTCCCCTAAAACACCAAATTCGAGATGTCAAAGATGAATCTAGAAGGCAAATTCATGTAAAATTTTTGTTAAATCACAGCACTTATGTGCTGAGCTGTGGTGGAAAACTTCCCAGCTGAAGGGAGAAAGCCTTTTGCTCATGGCATCAATGCCATGGAAATTCAAGTTCTGCATCCCAGTGTGACCTTTCAGCCACCAGGGAATGTTCACTGCTCTTTTAAAGCTTTGCCACTTCCTAACAATCATCTGCTCTGGGGATTGCAGATGTGAAGAATATAACAGGAATCCTCAAGAAAACAATACCTTTCCAGTGGTATAAACACAGGCATTAAGACAAAAACTAGCCAAGATGGGGAGAAAGGGAAAATGGCATTCCAGTGGTTAAAAATTCAGAAAAAGCTGATTTAGTGGAAGGTGTCACTGCCAGACAGAGGGTTGTAAGTGGATGATCTTTAAAGTCCCTTCCAACCCAAAGCATTGTGTGATTCTCTGAAAGAGCTGCCACAGGTACCAAACACATGCCAGGTCAGCACTCCCTGCTGCAGCGCTCTGAGAGCAGCTCAGACCTTTTATCCCTCTGCAAACATCTGTATTCTGAAATCCTCTCCTCTCCTGGAGACACGGCTCCGGCTGTAGCAGAGCCTTGAACCTCCTGTGGGTTTATTGTAAAGTGTCAGCTGTGAGTAGCACTGAAGGAGAAAGGCTGACAAATCCCCTTTCCCGCTGGATGTCTCTATGTTCCAAGAGCAGGTGTGCCACAGCATGAATATTTTTATTTCCACTGAGGAATTATTCCCTCATTAGAGTGTGTGAGCTGCCTGGCACAGCTGATTTCACACTTGGCTGCTGCAGATGATGCTCCAGGTCACACAGTCATTTTCTGCCACGCAAGATAAAAACCTCTGCTGCAGTCAAACCCCGAGCTGTCTTCATCAGAGTGGGTATTTCACTCCAATCATCACAGCAAATATGGTTTATCTGCAGGTAGGAGAAGAGAGGAGTAATCCAGCAGGCAGGATTCAATCTAAGACACAGACAGATAATACAGGAGAGCTAAATTGGGTCTGTCCAGAGGTGGACATGCATCAAGTATCCCAACAGTGAACTGCAGACAAGGAAATGAAGTCCAGCCAACTGAAATTGTAATGAAAACTCTTTCCAAGTTTTCTCTCTTCCCTCTATTCACCTGCCAATGGCTTCTGGGGGGGGACAATTTCATTTTTCTGTTTACCAAACATCTCCTCCTCTTCCCAATGGGCAAAGCGCACCAAGCCTGAATAGAAACTGCAGAATCATGGCAAGGATCCAGCTGAGATTTCAGCACCCATTTAAGTAAAACCACGTGCTTAGTGCCAGCACTCTGCAGAAAAATCTTTAAGCACACAGCTGAAGCTTCTGAAGTCTTCTGTTGTGTGGTTTTTCTTTTAAAATTGTTTGATAAAAGGAAATGTTGGGTAAACAAGTTCTTCAGGAGAGAAGCAGTTCTCAAGTGTGCAGGTCTGAACTGGGGCTTGAGCATTCTGTAAGCCCAGGTTTGCTCAGGGCACTTTCTGCCAAGTTGTTTCTGTATCTTGAAAGCCAAAAGGCAGCAAACAGGAAGAAAAAACAGAACTGTCCTTCATCTCCTTTGTACACATGAACTGCTGAGAACACCCAGAGTGTGGCTCTTCACTGTGGCCTGTTTAACAAAGAAAGAAATCGGCTGTAAGACATAAAAACCAACAAGAGAGCGTCACTGTACCTATAAATGTGCAATTTGGATTGCAGTGGCTCTGATATCCAGGAACAGAGAGGAAAATCCTGGTTCCTCTGAGCAAGAAGGCAAATCAAACCCCAAGAGGAGAGAGTATGGCAAGTGCCACTCTATGCTATCATGAAGGCAGAGAACTGAGCAAAATCATTCAGGAGGTACGGGCAAGAAAAATAGAGCTTTTGTTTAAAACAAAATCATTAAAGAAAGGCTCTCACAAGCAGGGCCAGCTCCTGCTTCCCTCAGGTATTCCTGGTCATCCATAACTATCAACGTTTTTCTGCCTTGCATCTGATTAACTCCCACGTGAGTTTGGAAAAGGCTACAAAAATCTCCATTAAAATAAAAGAATGAAAGAGTCCCTTTGCAGCCCTCATGGTATTTACAGTTCCAATATTCAGCAACTTCTGCACTGTAGGCAGAATGAAACATAATAAAATTAATTGGGGAAATTTTCATATATGGAGAGAAACTGGAGGAGTGGAGGGTTATGGCTCTGGAAAATCAGAAGGCTGCAGAAGGTTTAGACATAAAGCACAACTTAATCTTCTCAGTTTAGTTACAGGAACCTAAAATCTGGAGATTGTACCAGGAGACTGGTGGGGTTTTCTACAGCTCCACACTGGTCTGTGTCCTCCAGGCCAACACCAGGTACTTCTATCCCAGCAAGAGATCCCAAACACGTTCAGGCTCTCCAGCAGCCTGAGCAAAGCAGTGCAGAAGAGCAATAGAAATAGTGCTACAGCACAAGGGAGGATCATTATCCTCCTAAAGTGGTCCAAATTGTCCTCAGAGGTGTCAGTGGTTACACTATTTCCAGGGTAAAAGCATCTTTTCCATGTGGTTTCCCAAATGCTCATATCCAGTTCAAGCCAACCATTATGCCTTAAACACAGAGGATTAAAGAGTTCACCCTCTCCTGCCGTGGGTATCTCAGTGAGGCCCCAGAGGAGGAGTTTGTGAAGTGCTGAGTCACTGAAATGGATTTAAACCATCAGCTGATGACAGAGTGGGATTTGCAATGTGAACAGGAGGGAAGGAAGGGAAAGGCAGGAAGTGGCCCTAAAAAGGCCAGTTTTTTAGGGTGTGAGCCAGGGAGGGAGTTCAGTCTGGGGCCAGGTTCTGTGAAGGGATGGATCCATCAGTACAAAAGGAGATCAGGCAGAGGGGCAGAGATGAAGAGGCACTGCAGGCTCACATTTATGAAATGCACGATGCTGCCTCATGGTGTGAAGGTGAACGAGTTCGGCTGCTTTAGGGGAGGATGGCTGAGGGAAATGGAGGGGATGTCTTTTGGCATTAATATCAGGCCCTGCTGAGGCTGGGGAGCACTAGGACAGACTTAAACCTTTATCCAGCACCCCCAAAACATGCCCTGGAGCTTCCTTCAGGTGATGAAGAAGGGGAAAAAGGAAGTCTGATACTTAAAGGCCGGCTAAAAGAGAAACATCTGAAATAATACTTGAGAGCAGGCAGCAGTAATGGAGACAAGAGAGAAAAACAAGCAGCAAGCACCCCTTGAGTCTACTTCTAACTCTCCTATCCTGAAGCAGCTTCTGGAATTATCTTCACTTGTCCAACTCCTTCGTTTCCTCATCTGTGAGATGCAGCCATGGTGTCACACCCAGCAGTGCAGAGGAGGCAGTGGGACCCGAGATCTGCCCTGTTTATCTCACCTAGGCCTGTGCAGGAGGACAGACAAAGTCCCGGGAATTCACAGTGGGAACTGTCTCATATTTGGTTTCATCAGGCTTCAAATGCAAGGTCTTAAAGATAAATCCAACTCTTAATTAAAACTGAAACATAATTCAGACACGACTTCGAGAGAGGGAATGTGGCTACACCCACAGGCAAATCAGAGGTGACCACAGAAGACCCTGTCATATTCTCATGGTGGAAAATTCTAGCCTGATTACAATTAATTAGCAACATAAAATATATGACCACATCACCAGCAGAGAAAGATTGCAGGACTATTACGTGTTCTGCTCTTAAGAATTCAGGAAGAGGGCAAAATTGTATGATCAGGTGAGAGAGCAGATCCAGAAGGGGGGAAATGGGACAACAAAAACTACTCCTAAATAATAATCATAATTTATCTTAATGTATAGAATTACAGATTATTTAAGTAATGAACTAAACCCATATTTTTTGCTGTCTGTATAAAAATACACAATATTCTATTGTCAATTAACTCTAGAATTGAATCAGTGCCTCTATTTTTACCTTTTCAATAAAACTCCACTGTAATTTTGTTAGGCAGGTAAGTTGTATCTGTAACTCATGTTGTGTTTTGCTGCCAGGTGTTCATGTTTTACCAGTTTTGGACTATTTTCAACAACTATGACATTCTATTGAAATACTATTAATTACCTTTTAAAAAGTTATTTAACCAGAAATAACAAATGAAGAGCAGTGTAAGCACAGATGAAGAGCTGACAGCAAATGACCACTGGTTTGTCCTCAGCCTCACAATGAGATTCCAAGCCCTTAACTAAAAAGGTTATTTTTATATCCCCACTCATACCCATCATATTTGTTCCATTTCATCAAAAGGTAAAGCTCAGATTTATGGATAAATAACAATTGTGACTCCTTTCAAGTGTAAAAATGATTCTTACTCAACATACTTTTAAAATAATTGCAAAACCACTTATTTTTCAACAAAATAACCCCCAAAATGCTGGTTTTAAGATCAGTTAGTTGTCTGAAGGAGAACCTAGAGAGGCATTCAGTATTACCAGCTAAAATACATGAAAAATAGAACTCACATTTCCTATCTTGTGCACTTTCAATGCACCTTTAAAATCATCCCCCATTCTTGAGGAGGCTTTCAAGAGGTTTGTAAGGTTCAGACAGGAGCAGCACAAAGGCAGCACAAAGCATCTAGGCCTGCATCCTCACATTATTAATGGCTATTTCTCCAGCTCTGAATTCTGCAATGATTTTACAGAGAGTGGCTTTGCCTTTGTCCCTGCACTTCCCAGCTCTGATCTGATCCTGGCTGCATTTCACTGAAAGGATCTCCTCAGCTGCCCATTGTGTTCTCTGTCTCCAAATTCAGCTTTTTGCTGTATTCCAGCCTTTCTGTCACTCACATTCTCACTTTTACGCCTGAATGGCACTCATTTGCTTCACCTATTAGGAAACTGAGATATTGAAAGGCAATAAGTGGTGGGAGTTCTGTCACTGATACCCAAAGGCTCAGAGCTGGAGCAGCTGCTGGTGCAACTGAGCTGGTGAGGCACTGTCCAGCAGGCTAAAAGTTACAGGGAAATCAGAATGATAATAATACAATTGCATTTCAAATTAAAAAAAAAAGTTAATGAGTCTAATCCAAAAAGCAAGAGAAATTGAGATGGGTTTTTATTAAATCCAGGGTGTTTATTATCCCAAACTTCACTGATATAAAGAATGTTTCTTAAAGCAGTACCACAAAGGCTTTCATGTGCTTTTATTTTCATATCAGGGCATATTTTATCTCTCTAATCCCCCCTTTTCCCCTTCCCCCATTATCAGATGGCTGCAGAAGACACCAAACTAAGAGTTACCCCCTTTAAGAGCTCAGCCATCCCACTTCATGGAGCAATATTTGTCCTGCAGGATTTTCACTGTGAGCTGCTCTCCCTGTCATGAATGTAAGAATTCAACCTGGATTCAGGACAAAAGCCCTTAAACTTGCATTTTCAATAGGCTGAGGCCTATAAAACAATTATAAGCCAAAGGAAGTTTTGGAACCTAATCTTCGTCAGCATAGCTGGAGGAAAATGGGTCATGCCAAGCAAACCTGATTTCATTCTTTGCTATGATTACATGTTTGCTTTTCTAAAGATGATTACACGGCTCAAACTGTTGTAAGGCATCTGACCTAGTATTGTTCCAAGCAGAGATCCACAGGCAGGAGATCCTAAATGAAACAGGGATTAGTGAAGCAGGAAAATTCAAAAAATGAGTGTCAGCAAGGAATGCTCTTACTCAGCTGCTGGTGGGATCCCACGGGCTTTTGTTTTTTGGCAGATGCTGTGTTATTCTGCACTGCCATCAGCAGCTTTGAAGTAAACAAATAATCTGCACCTCACTTGAACTTGGAAAGGATTTCATATGATGAGGGAGAAAGGATTTTGCTGTTAATTGGGCAACGTGTGGAACCATCCCAGAGGGATGGGTTTTTCCAAGGAAAACCAACAGATCAGTGCTGGGTTTGACTAAGAATGCAGCAAAGAAGAGAGAGACAGAGGGGCTTAACAGCTCTGAGGGGTTTTTTGAATTAGGAATTGTGGCTGTGGGATGCTCTGCCTGTTGTGCAGCAGGATTTCAGTGGTCTGGAGAACACCAAGGTGGTGATGCTGCTGCTAAATGCCAACATTTTAAAATAAAGCCTTTCACAGTGAGATCTCAACTCCTGTGTCCTCCCAGACCCTCTGAAAGCTCCACATTTCTTCTGCAGAGAACACAGAACTGAGGAGCATTGCTGGCAATAAATCTGGTGTTTGCTCCTACTCAGAGTCCTCCTGCCTCTTTGGGTTTAATGAAATCCTCCTCCAGCACTGCTGTACATGTTGCCTGTAATTACTACACATCCATCAGGTTATTGTGCTGCAAGTTGAAAAACTTATCAGGAAAAGCTGATTATTTTTAAAAATACATCTGTATTTCTTTAAATTACAGTTGTGGAAACACCACGAGTCAGTCAGTCCATGTATTAACTTCCAGTGAGGACTTTTGCTCAGAATTAATGTCAATTCTCCACAAACACCATTATTTCCTTTGCATAAGCAAATTGGACATTGCTTTTCAAATGGACAAGTAGCAGATAATAGTGTTTAGAGTGCCTGGGAATGCAAAATGTTCCCCTATAATGAGGTACCACAGAGCAGGAGACTTGGTACTACTTTAACAAAACAGCATTTCTTTGACAGAAGGCTTTCAAGGTTAACTACAAAGAGCAGCTACGATTTATGCAAACGACATCTCCCCTGGTTCTTTGAACTGATCACATCTATTTTCTATCTCAAGTGTAATCTAAAACATCTGATTTTCCTCTTCTCACCCTTGAGTGAAAATAGTAGTGGTGCTTTCAGGAAAAGGTCCAGGGAAGCTCTGCCACTGTTCAGTTGTCATTTTCAAATGGGCCTATTTTAACAACAGACTTTTCATCTGATTTTGAAGTATTTTAAACCCATGTTGCAATAAAGACCTCCCCACTGCAGTATTCACCAAGGAGGAAGTTAAGTGATAAAGAGTTGAAGAAAATAGCTATATGTGCAGTACAAACTGAGGTGCAACCACTGGCTCTTGCTAAATGCAATCCAACTCAATATTTAATTTGCTTTCTTTCCTTTTCTAACATCCTTCCTTTCTAAAAAACTCCTATTTACCACCAACCTGGACCAGAAACTCTTGTACTATTGTGACTTTTGTCCTAATTAAAGGTGTCCTTTAAAACACACCTACTCTTCCCACATGAAGTCATTGAAATCATGATTTCTTATCTTGCTTTTTCCTCTCATCAGCCAGGAATCACAGTCTTAATGTGATAATATTAATGCCAAATAGATTTTCACAAGGAGAAATATGGAAGCATTTTCCATATGCTCGCTTCTTCCTGTGTCTCGACTCTCTGGCTGACAGGGCACAGGAAAAACCCCACAAATCTGAAGGCAATGTGTGATGCTCTTCTGGAAAGTTCTCAGTGATGATACAAGCAACAAAGAACCTGAGAAATAATCTCATTTGTTTTCTGGCTACCGAAATATGAAAGTTTAAATGTTGTAGAATTGGTAAATTAAACCAGAATCTGTTCGATACAAAACAAGTGAGGTGCAACCACCAGCTCTTACTAAACACAATCCAATCCAATATTTAATTTGCTTTCTTGGTATGTTACCCTTGCTGTCCCAATATCCTTCCTTTCTAAAAATTCCCCTTCACCACCAAGGCTTCCAGAGGTATATAGATAGATATAAGTATAAATACAAATATCTATTTACATGATAATCCTGCTTTCAAATCACAGACAATTACCTTGGAAATGAGGAGATTTCTGTGCACATATAAGTGAAAAACTCTCAAATACTAGACAGAGGAAAATATTAAATACCAGCCAAAGGCACACTTGTTCATTGTTGGAAGATGCCACATGAAATATGATGTCAATAAATAGATTTCATTCCCTGCTATACATCAAAATAAGTAAAACCTGTCAGTAGCTTGGCTCAACGACGTGTGAGAATGCAAAATGGGGAAAAAAACCTGAAAATGTAGCTGCAAGTGTTTCATACAAGACCCTAAATTTAATCTTGTTTCCCCTTTGCTGGCAGGGCAAACAGGAGGATGGGCAGATGCAGACTGTGTTTGCACTGGCTCTTTCAGTGAGACATTTGCCATCTGGTTTGTGGAGGTAAAGTGAGTGGAGAGAAAAAGCCAAAATCTCTCTTTGAATGTTAAACGAGTTGTTTCTGTTGGAGAAAAGATAATAAACCTTAAACTGCCTGGCTGGAAGGTTCCTTCTCTCCCCTTAAACAACCATTCACTTGTTAATACACTATTCAATTATAAGTAATGCAGAAGAGATGAGAAAATCTAATGATGCTGTTACATTCATCAGCCGAAATCAGAGGCCTCATGTGCTGACAATGAACTGCAATTTTTATCTCAAGGTATGTGTGCTTACCCTGGCCAGTGCTCACTTCCAATTCCGTAAACTCTTTTTTTTTTTTCACATTTCATGTATATTTATGAATAGACTATCACTGCCAAATTCCAAGCTTAGCTCTCCTTGCAGAGCTTAATACATATTCAAAAGTCACAGCTGTGACTGGGAGGAGATGAGTATTTTTTGTGGAAACCATTTCTTCCTCACACATCCAAATGTATTTCCTTAATTTATTGTCACATGCTTGTTAAATCGTGTTTTAGATTCTTTTCCTGACACATGCTCCTGCAGAAGTTGGATTGCAGTTTAGAAGACTCCTACAACTGCAGTCCATGCTGATTTAAAGAAGGATTTCCTTCAATCATGGGATACTGTGGGCAAAACACTGGCAAATGGCACTTGGTGCTTAACAAGAACACTTGGAAAAATAACAAAACTCTGCAATTACATCAACAAGCAGTGTGTTGATGACTCTCCCACAGTATGTCTGACGGTTATGGCTGCTCTCAGAAATTACTAATTAAGTAACTCAGTAATAAGGATAAAGTATGTCAACTGAAATTGATTTAATTCTGGATAAAAATCCCTCTGTATACTACACAATACACTCGTGCTTTAGAAATTTTGGGAAAAGCCATGTTCTGGAAAAGGGGGAAAAAAAGGCACATTTACTGTTTATCAGGCAGTTTTAACTGAACAAATGGCTTTTACCAAAAAATGTGAGGTTTGGGTACCTGTAAAAGTCTGATGGTTCTCACAGGTGGGTGCCAAGGCCCCACTGCCCTTGGCAATGATCCCGTGTTGAGGGAAGGTTCTGTGGAAGCCAATGAAGGGCAGTTTTTGGAACATAGAAATACAAACATTCTCTAAAAACGCAACAAAATATCTGATCTAAAATCTGATAAATCTCAGTTCAGCAAAATATGGGTTGGATCTATAAAATAATGGGAATTTTCAAAGACAGCTTTTCCTATCACCCACAAACTTTCATTGAGACCAAGGCAAGGAGACTTTGGGAGTGTGGTCAGTGAGGGCAGAGCAGGGCTCACTCACCCATCCCATTCCTGCCACTCCATGCCCCAAAATCTCATTCATTCCAGCAGACTCAGATGTCCTGCCTAGCACAAGAGCTCTGCTTTTGCAGTGTTGCCATTGCCATGGGTTAAACTGGGTTTGAAACCAAATGAGCTCAACCTGAATGAGCCCTGTGTGATTTAGGAATAACCAGGAGGGAGAAACATGAACAGCCTGGAACCTCCTGTCTGTCCTGGACCAGCAGCATTTTAGCACATCTAAAACTCCCATTTCCTCTCCCAGGCTGGACAAACCCAGAGAGCAGCAATTGTGAAGTTACAACGAGATATGCAAAGAATAAAACATCTGGCACTGGGATCCAGGCCGTTGTGGAAAACAATCTGGCTGTAATGTTTTTGCATACTTTGCACATTTCTAATGGAATGGCACTATCTCTGCAGCATGGATTTTCCCAATATAATTTTCATCTGGTGGCTGAGCCAGAGTTTGTTAACCATCTGCATATGTGCGGTGTGGATTTTAAAAGTAATTATTTTTCTAGCAGTCCAAATTGCTGGTGCATAAAATAGCACTTTTTTTTTTTCTTTTTTTTTTTCCCTGTGAAACTGCAGGAGGCTCCATAAGTCCTAAACCACCATTTTAGCATTCATTTTAATTTAGCTGTTGTGTGTTGGGTACATTTGTTGTGTCTCAAAGAAATGCAAACATTTGGCTTGAAGTTTGGAGGTCCCTTGCTGGTGACAATATTTGAAGGGAGAGGTTTTGATGGTTTATTTTGATGTTATTAGGGATATATTTGGGATGATGTCCATCCTGACCAAAGCCTCCAGAGATTGAATTCACGTGGAAATTATCCAGGTGGGGTTTTGCAGGGGAAGGAGCTTCAAATACGTGACTCTCTTGTCTCTACTTTTCCTATTGAATAAACACCACAGAAATTCTGATTTACAAAGAAAAAAACAATGTCTACAACATGCATTTAAGTCTGACCATGAGTTCTACTGTTGTCTTTATTGTTCTGCATGGTATTTTCTCTATTATTTATTGTCTTTATTGCTTTCTATGCTTATTTTATTCTTTGGAGGGACATGAGCACTCAGTCTAAAGCCTTCTGCCATATAATTTGTGATTTAAGCAATTAGAAATTGGTTTCTGAAATATTTACAAATATAAATAAAACAGCTTAATAAAAATGACTTGGCTTCAAAGGACAAATTTCAGTAGGCAGATTGATGGAGACAATAAAATTAAAGCTGCAGTTAAACCTTCATAACAGAAACCTCTGCAGAAAACTAAGTCAAGTCTAATATGCATTTAAATTTTTCATGGATCCCAAACTGGATAATTTCTCTTCAGGACAGACATCAGCCCCCAAAAAACCACTCAGCACCGCCCCAGACTGCCTGAGCTACATTGAACAGCTCAGAAAGGTCAGAATGAGGCCAAATACCTCAAAACCACTGATAAAAACGGCTGAAAGTTCTTATTTTGTTTTGTTTTATTTCAGGCAAGAGGATGGCTGGCAGTCAAATCCATGTAATAATTCCTATAAAGTTAGGAGGCTTCTGCTAAGTGAGTCCTGTAAAATGCTACACCTTCTTGGCCTCAGGCAAACAAATTTTTTTCTGGTGGATAAACAACAACATCATCCTCCTAACACGTGTAAATTCTATTCCTTCATGCACAAATTCCATAATTATTTTTTCAGGCTTTGATAAACAGCATGAATTCTATATTATGCACAGTCCTCCTCTGTAATGAATAAATTTGCCTTTTTAAGTCTGCTGCCCTAAAAACTAAAAGAGGAAGAAAACACGCAGAGCAGAAATAGGAACTGTTTCAACAAGCTGGTTGTAAATAAGGTTAAAAAAATAATTGGGGAAAAAAAAAAAAAGGCAAAACCCCAAAAGTGTACTCAAAGTTTGATAATGATTTACAAACAAGACTATTCTAAATGCAGCACCTCCAGACAGCTGTAAATTCG
This sequence comes from Sterrhoptilus dennistouni, assembly GCA_013397095.1. NCBI lineage: Eukaryota > Metazoa > Chordata > Aves > Passeriformes > Zosteropidae > Sterrhoptilus > Sterrhoptilus dennistouni. The sequence continues at coordinate 568,719 of VWZU01019442.1, read as the reverse complement.
ATCTCCAGCACTAACAACCGCAGCAGTGATTTCTCATCAGGAATTACCAGCCCTATCATGTCTGGGACATTTTTTATTCATGGTTTTCTGTTTTTCTTTCAGCATCCATTTAAGCAGAGTTGCTTATTTTTTTTTTTGATTAAATCAAGAAAACTGTACTGTGGCTCAATTTAAAGCAAATACAGAAATTAATAATTTTGCCTTTGAGCTGCCATTGCAATGGAATTCCTTGTCCTTAACACGTGTTCACCACTGCCAGGAAAGTTTTGGTACCAGGGACAGAAAGAAAGAAAATATTGACTTTTTTTCTGCTCTGAAGAAATTTGATTGTGTTAATCTATTACTAATTATTACTTTGAAGATAAAAGTTCAAGAATACGGGATACATTTAAAATTAAAATAATTTTCTCCTTAGTGCTAAACAACCTAAACCAGAGAATCCTAAAGAGCTTTCAGTCAGTATCTCCAAGCTTTATTCCTTTATTGTAGAAGATTCCCATTAAAAAGGAGACCAATCACGAGTGCAAAGAGAACTTACACACTTTAAAAACCAAACTATTTAATTCTCTATGGAGTTATGAATTTTATTATCCCAACCATGGAAAACACCCAGGGAACATGAGGTGGTTTTGTGAACCTGCACCTTCTCTTCAATGACACAGTTATGGCACAACAACAACTTCTTCTACTCTGCAAACCAACCTTTTCCCTTCAAAACTCCATGAGGGTATGGGAAAAGAATGTGCCAACTGAAAATATTACTCAGAAAATGGATGTATTACAGTGATCTGACCAAAAAAATTACCTATTTTATCAAACTATCTCTTTTTCGTGCAAGGAATAACTTGCTCACCTCTGTGTAAGCTGAGGTCTCTTTGTACTTTTCCCCTTCAGAGAAAGAAGTGGTGGGAAAAAAGCCAGGAAATGAGAGTTTAAAAGCTGGTGATTCCCACCTGGCAGCTGCTTTGAGTGCTGCTCCAAAGGGCTGCCATGATAGACCAAGGCGGTGTCACTTCTAATAGCATTTCATTAAATCACCCTCTAATTCAATTACAGCTGTTCTCCATATGACCACCTCGCTGCAGAGGAAGGGTTTCCCTCTCCCCACGTTTCAGGCAGCCCTTGTGTGCAGCAGGGCTGTGCAGCAGTGCCAGACAGTGCAACTCCTGCTCATCAACTCCCAAACCTCTGCTCACATCCCCCAGAGCAACTCAAATGACTCTTCAAAGATGAGCCTCTTGTTGGTTTGTTGGTTTCATTCTCCTTTCTTGATTTCCTGTTTGTTTTCGGATCATGGAATCACTGGAGTGGGAAAAGACCTCCAAGATCATCAAGTTCAACTTTGTGACCAATCCCCACCTTGTCCCCAGCCCAGAGAACTGAGTGTGCCACATCCAGAAATTCCTTGGACACCTCCAGGGATGGGGACTCCAACCCCACCCTGGGCAGCCCCTGCCAATGTCAAATCACCCTTTCCATGGAGAAATTCCTCCTGATGTCCAAGCTGACCCTGCCTGGCCCAGGGGATTTCTCTTTTTCTCTCTGCATACAGTTCATTGTTCACAGGAAAAGGAGGGTAGGGGAGCCTCGGCTCCATCTCACACTTCAAACAATAAAAGACAGTTTAGCTCTGACCTGTCACCTCAGGGGTTTTATTCTCTCCATGCAGAAGAACAAGGCTCAGCTTTCAATCATTACATTTTTATAGAAATACACTTCTTTTGACCTTTGGATTGCCCACGTTTCGGGGATGCCCCTTAGGGCACACCAGTGCTGGAAAACTAAACAAAGATGTAACTAGAGAATAGAAACAGAATTGTTTGGGTCACCCAGTGCCACCCCTGCCATGGTCAGGGACATCTTCCACTATCCCAGGCTGCTCCAAGCCCCGTCCAGCCTGGCCTTGGGCACTTCCAGGTTCTCTCTTCTCTCTCACAACTCAACCCATTTCCTTCCAGGGACCAGCCCTTGGAGTGACTCCAGCTCAGGGAAGGGCAGGATGCTGAGCACCCTCATTCCTGCCCCAAACCAGTGGCTTTCCTTTTGGAACCCAGTTGCAAAATCAAGGTTTGGTGCACCACAAAGCTCCTTGTTCCTGCAAGACTACCCATCAAAGAGCACGAAATTATTACAACTGGCAGCTCCTTACAGATGTGGAGACTGCATTCTTTTCTGGTGTGTTTTAATCTAAAAGCCAAAAACAACTCTGTGAATGTCCAGGGATAGGGAGATTACAGCAAATTAAGAGCAAATTAGGCAGGCAGGCATCTGCTGAAGGGAAGTGGTGAGAGTGGAATGCAGATATTTTCACTTAGATTGGATTAACTTCTTTTTTTTTATTAATTCATATTAACTTTCCGAGCATCCCTGGTGTGGAGGAGTCCCCCCGGGAGCTTGCAGGAACGTCACTGCTGCTGCTGTAGCAGCTCCTGTCACTGGAGGGCACAATGCTGCTGCTGTAACAGCCTTGCACAGCCTCAGCTCAACGATTTTTGGATAGATAACGTTTCTTTTTCCTTTGAAAAAAAAATAATAATTTGATCCCCTCAAATTATCTGAATGCTCGGGTCTTCCTTTTGTAGATTTCTGACTGCTAAATTGTGCAAGGAAAAAAAGAAGGAAAATCCCCCAAAATAACGAGTTGAAAAAAGCCCAGAGTTTTTTATTTTCTGCGTGGTGCTCCAGACAGTGTAACTATTCATTAACTTTAAAGCACACAGTTTAAAATCCTGTTTTTCTTTTGGTCTCGGCTTTACATCCTGCAGTTCCTTTAGCCCCAGACCAAATCCCTGGCTCTGATCCTACAGTTAATATGAGGAAAATCAGGCTTCCATCCATTTAGGCTGTTTTGCTTATTCAGCATTTCCTGTAGATACTTGAGGGAAAAACGTGACCCAGGTAAAGCTCCTTCTCATGGGTATATCTTGAACTCAAAGAAATCTTTTTCCATTGTGTCTGGGCTCCTCTGGCAGAGCTCTCTGGGCTCTTGAGTGTCCAGACAGTGTGAAACACTGAACTATGGAGCAAATTACAAAAGAATTAAAAGAAAAAAAAATCCTAAATGTTAAAACTCACAGGACAGAAATACTAAAGCAGAAATCCCTGACACTACCTGTCTTATGCAACCCCAGTGTTGCATATTGGGGTAATTCAGCCCCCTGTGCTCCTGCCAGGTTCCTCCACAAGATGGGGGAGATCTGAAGGAGGAGACCACAAAGGCAAACGAACAAATTCTTCCAGAAAGGGCCCTCTGTGTGGTTCCTCCTCCCTGCCACAGCCTGGGAGATGCAAATTTGAGCCACCCAGGGCCAGGAAATACGTTTCACAACGCTGATGGTCTCCTCAGTGCTTTTGAAATCCTATTGTGACCCATGGCTTGGAACAGTTGGACAGAACTACTGGAGAAGCTTTTTGGAAAGCAATTTCATTAGCACACAATATTGGCCTGACTCTGCCTGAAAAGTCAATGGTAAAACTCACAGTGATTTTAATGAGAGAAGAAGTAGGTCAGTACTGGAAAATCTCATGCACAGCCTTTATATTCTGTCACTGGTTCTTTGTGATCCCCAGAGAAAGAGGAATAATTCTGAATCTCTACCAGCAAAGCAGGGAAGTTTTGCTGCCTGGGCTGGGGTTTTTCTCCCTCTGTAGAAAAGCCCTTTACAGCATAAAGCTCAGCTGTGACACTTGGTAATAATGGCAAATACTTTGTTGTTGTCCTAGTATTTCAGACCAACCCACTGAAACAAGTTTTCTTCAAAAAAAACAAACCCAAAAGAGCCCAGTGTTGACGGAGTTTAGATGAAGATATCTCAGAGTCAGTGTAACAGATATAAGAGTTGCTGGAGGACACAGGAATGCCAAGAATTCCCTGTCTGTCTCTAAAAGGATCAACTCTTAATTCCCTGCCCAAATCAGGTTATGACACAGCCTGTCCTGTGCAGACACGGAGGTTTCTCACCTCCATTTACAGAGTTTGTCTTTGCCCAGAATGTGTCACTGGATCCCACAGCCCTCCCAGCCCAGCCTGAAGGCTCCATTCATTCATCTCCCATCACTTCCTCTGCAGGCAAACGAGGGGACTCACAGCTGACATTCAGGCTGGTTGTTCCCCAGCTGGGTTTCCTTCCAAGCCTTTTCCCATGGCCAGCGATGTCCCACAAACTGCCCGGCCACAGGAACAAATTCAAACACTGCAATCCAAACCACTTCAGACTGGCAACCTCCTCCCGCTGCTGGATCTCCCTAAGCCATCACAAAACTGGCACTGACATCATGCCCCTGTTTCCAAAGCCTTCATAGAGGTTCCCCCCTCTGGCTCTGATATCCCCAGTGCTGGCCATTCCAACCCTGATCCCATTACAGGTTCCCCAGCTAAAGAAGGAGCAGCACTCCCTGCAAGGCTCTGATTTATTGTACCAAGTCTGTCCATGACTTGTATTCCCCACTCTGTCCCCAGGAACTGTCCTGCACTAAGGGCAGTCACCAGCCCACACTTGGCCAGCCCTGGGAGAGATAAACTGGGAGAAATGCAGGTAAATATAGTAAATATAACCTGGAGAAAGACATGGTAAATATTATCTGGAGAAAGAGCAGGGAGATAGAAACTGCGGAAAGAAACAAGTAAAAAGGGGGGGGGAAAGCAGGTGTATATATAAACTGGAGAAAGAAAAAGGTAAATATAAACTGGGGAAAAAGCAGGCAAATATAAACTGGGGAAAGAGCAGGAAGATATAAATTGGAAAAAAACCAGGTAAATATAAACTGGGGGGAAAAGTAGGTAAATATAACCTGGAGAAAGACCTGGTAAATATAAACTGGAGAAAGAGGAGCTAAAGTGCGGAAAGAAACAGGTAAATGTAAACTGGGGGAAAAGGTAAATATGAACTGGGGAAAGAGCTGATAAATATAAACTGGGGAGAGAAACAGGTAGCTATAAACTGGGGAAAGAGCAGCTAGATATAAAGTGGGGAAAAAGCAGGTAAATATGAACTGGAGAAAGCTGGTAAATATAAACTGGAGAAAAAGCAGCTAGACATAAACTGGAGAAAGAAACAGGTAAATATAAACTAGGAAAAGACCAGGTAAATATAAACTGGAGGAAGAGCAGGGAGATATGAACTGGGGAAAGAGCAGGTAAATATGATCTGGAGAAAGAAACAGATAGGTATAAACTGGAAAAAGAGCGAGTAGATATAAACTGCAGGTCTGTCCTTCAAGGTCACATAATTCCCTTCCAGAACTGCATTTCCAAAGCATCAGCTTCCCAACAGTGAAGAATAGCACAACAGAACATGTGAAATTGGATAAACATGGCTAATTCCTAAGGGAATCATAATTGTGACAGTAAAATATGATGGTTTACTAGGTCAAATACTTTCTTCAAAGAAACATGCTTGAAAATTATATTGAGAGCTTGACTTGGACAGATTGCAGGGATCTGGTCCAACACTATGGTCAAAGATTTTTTTTTCCCTGAAGAAATCAGTCACTGCACTACACAGGGCTTGCATGGACACAAAAATAAATTAATGTTTATTCTGTTTTATCTTCCTGTGTTAACATCATTAACTAAACCATACTGGAATGTCAATCAGGTCTTTTGTCTGTGTTTGCTCGTAATTCATGAGGTATTAAAAGACAATCTGAAAAAGTTTAGGTTCAAGCCAAGTTAAAACCCCAAAATGTTAATATTGAAAGTATTTTTAAAGCACCATCTATAGATAAGTTGCACCTGAGAAAGGAATATTTTCTATTCAGCAGGTAAGACCTTTATTACATATTCAAGATGGACTGTAACTTTGTTTTAATGGAGCTTAATCTTTTCATGCTTAGAGATCATTTAAATAGGTCACAAAAGCTCACCCAATATTCTAGGTCCCTGATCTTTGTATTTCCATCCTCAAATGACCAAATTATGGTGTTGCTGGATAAAATTTCTTGACATAAATAGTTTGCAAAGGAATCACAAGAATATAAGAGTAGAAGGAATCATCTGGTAGTAAATGTTCACTCCTCTGTCCAGCTGAGGTTATGAAATTCCCAGAACCTCTCAATAATCCCCAAACATTGAGAATACAAGCCTGGAAGCCACAAAACTCTGCTGGGCCACAGGACGACAAGCAGGAGAGACCAAAGGTACTGCCACTGTCTCAGAACCCTCCAGCAGCAGCAGATTTCACAGCTGGGAACACCTGGATGGCCAAATTATCTGGGGGTATTTGCGCTCACTCATCCAGTTCTGTTTTACAGAGGAAATCCTCTGTTGCTATCAGGACAAACAGGAATTTTGTAAATAAAAAAGGATTTCACTGAAACAACATTTCTACACATGAGCAACCTGGTCTGGGCCTTTGGCAGAGGGTGGGATGAGCTATAAGGTCTCTTCTAACTCAAACCATTCTGTGATTCCACGACCATAGAGATAAAATATTAATCACAAATTAAGCACCAGATAAATTCCAGTTGGATATCATTATCCACAGCCATCCAGATGTTCTGGAAGTGATTCATTAGAGATACATTCTGTAACTATAGAGATAAGGAGTGAAACTGGAGGTCTGGAACACATTTTACTGACCAGGTCAGGATGCAAAATCTTCAGATATGAGCAGGTCAGTGGCCACAGACACTTGGAGAAGATAATCTGATATCCTGGCAAGCTGGTCTATACATTAAAACACAGAGGAGGTAAGAGGATGGAATTTATTTTTAAAAAAAGGTGTTGGCAGCTGCACAATGTCAGCTGTATTTGTAATAGTAAACCACTTTCTGGTGAGTACAAACCTCCACAATTTGTAGCAATTAATCCAAACCCCAAGCTAAGTCAGAACTGTTAGCCAAGGGTGATAACATGAGCATATTTCTTTAGCAGAACAGCATCCATTCCTGTTTTTCTGGCCTACAACATTCCTGCTTACATTCTTCCATGGCATCTGAATTTGTATCTGACCTACTTCCCACTCCACCCCCAAAGCACAAGAGCTTCTCTGGACACCATGAAATGTCAGCCTTTGGCCACACTGAGCTTTCACATTGGATAAAGGAGCTTTTTTTATTGCCTGCACTGAATTTTCACCTCACAAGTGCCCTTTTGGAGAAAATATTTAAAGACATCCAGCAGCAAAGTGTGAGAAAAGAGGGTTCTGCCCTTCCCTGGGCCTGTTAAAATCCTGCTGAACCACTGATTACTGGAGACTCCTCCAGGGTAAAAATTAAAGTTCCTTGTAAAAGATAAAGAAAACTGAAATTTCATATTAATATCAACAGACTTTGATCTAGCAATATATCTACCAAATGTTATTCCAGTATCACCCTCTAAATCTCTGTCTCCAAAATGATGTGGATTGTCAGAACTTCATACATAAATTTATAAGGGCCCATCTTTAATTTCATGCAAATGACAGTCCTAAATGGCCCTAGTAAAATACTCTTTGTCTTCTGCTCTCATAAATTTCAAACTTCTTTCAGTTTATCATGAACTCAGGAGATGAATCACATTCCAATTGTGCTCATCACACACTGCAGTGGCCTTGGCCTTCCACCATGTTCCTATGCTGAAATATTAAGTTCCAACCAAAAAAAAAATTTATATTCAGCAAAAGTTTTGGCTATAAAAATAAAATTCTCTATAAAGTTGGGAAACTAAAGGCTTTAGTGTGGTCTAAATGGATCTGTTATTTGTGTGCTTGGGGACCTGGGTTAGTGGTGGCCTTAATGGTTGGATTTGATGATCTTGGAGGACTTCCCAACTTTAATAATTCCATACTCAGTTCAAATTGATGATTATTTTGGAGTCCCATACCCTGCACTTTGAATAATTTGTTAGCTTGAGGGTTTTGTCCAGCAATCCCATTTCTGTTATGACAGTCTCTAAAATCCTTCACAAAAAAAAATAAAAAAAAAATTTAAAAAAAAATTACAATGTTTTCCTACAAAGTATTTCCTCAGAAGAAAAAACTAAAACAAAATATTCTAGTGGCTCTATCCAGAAGTGTCTCTGTCTTCAGAACAGAAGAGTAAGAAACCAAAGGATCTCCCAGCTCCACTCCTGCCATACTACAGACTTCCTAAGCAGACAGTGATAATAAATGTCACTGAGTGGATCCTGTGGTGTGGTGTGAACTCACTGGGACCCAAACATGGCCAGAATTTGGAAGACTCCAAACTAACAGCTGAGTCTTAATGAGTCTATTTCCATGCTAATTATCTCTCAGGGTTAAAAAAGGACCTTTCAGGTCACCCAGGACAACGTTTTGAGTCTTGCAAGGCACCCAGAGCTGTGACCTACTGTAAGAGCTGGCTCACGGTTATAAATAGCTCAACCCAATTAGCACTGGAGAGGTTAATTTACTGCATTTAGGGGAAGCAATTCTCCATCTGAGCCACCTGCAGAGCTTTGGTGGCTTCAGGGACGTGAATCACACTCGGCAAGGACCTCACAGCTCTTATTCTACATCATTACACAAATTCTGCTGTGGACTTTTAGGGCTGAGAGGGTCAGAAATGCAGGTGCTGCTGCTGCTAGAGGCACTCAGTTGATTCATAAAACCCACAGGCTCAAATCTTTCCATAAAAACATCCCAGAGGCTGGCCTGGGAAGTCACCACTATGGAATTAGGAGCTGGAATTACCACATGGATGGTTCAAGGCCCACATGAACACACACAGTGAATTCCCCAAGGTCATGACAAGAAGAGGTGACCTTGGAGGGGATGCAGAGCCAGCCCAGGAGCTGTGACTGTGCCCAAAAATAAATTATTCCTTTTCAAAAAGAGGCAGCAAACCAGTGGCAGAAATGGACAGGGCTGGGACACCTCACAGAACAGAATAAAACCAGTACAAACCAAATCCACCAGGGAGAACATGAAAAGGCCAAACAAATCATGACTAAGGAACCACAGGAAATGACCACAAGGGTGGACATGCTCCTCTTTCCCATTTACCCACAGAGAGATTAAAAATTGAGACATTTCTTAACCACTGCTCAGTGACTTTCCTTCAGAATGAGGATGCTGTAGTCCTTCTGCATTAGGATTACACTGCTCAAAATGTACTTGTGAGTGCAAATCTAAGATTCAGTCTTTAAAATCATTCTTTTAGGTTGATGACAGTTGTATCACACGAAGTCTCTGTGTCCTAGCAACAACATAACTCTTGCTAAACTCAGGCAATTGGAAAATCAGTCAAATTCAGACACAATTAAGATTAAATGTCATAACTGGCAATGTATGAAAAATACTATGCCTTCCCAATTTAACTTTTTTTTTATTCTCCTCTCCATATCTTTTGCAATGATTCATGCAACGACATGAGTAATACATGGAAATAAATGAGAATTGACTTGCTAAAATATCTGAATATAGAACATTAGTTCTTCTCTAAGCATGTCTGGGTGCAGTTCCCATTCCCCTCTGAACCAAACACACACAGCTGATAAAAAGCACAAAGGTATTCAAGCTCCAAAGTGGCCTAATTTTAAACTTAAATTACATCCTAAACTTCTTTCTAAGACTCAAGTTTCCTAATTTTTCCCTGACCAAGTTTCAACCCAACACCGTTGCACATTTTGAACAAATCTTTGTTCATTTCCCACTGAAAGAAGGCAGATTGTAATTAGAGATGAGAAATAAATTCCTCTCAATGAGGGTGGGGAGGCCCTGGCACAGGTTGCCCAGAAAAGCTGTGGCTGCCCCATCCTTGGAATCACCTTTCCCTTTAGGAAATTCTGTCAGGAATGAAGCACGCAAGTGGCTTCATTTAACTTCTCTTTTATGACGTATTTTCCAGCAGTTTTCTCTTTGCCACAAGTTTTGTGAGCAAAGGATGTCTCCTGTGATCAATCTGTTCTCTCCCATTTTCACCTATTGTCTCCCTCCCTGCTTATTCTTCTTCCAAAACAACTTTTTATTTAGGGAACAGAACGATCTTGATATGGAGAAGCCACAGCAATTGCTCATCACTGACATTAACACATCTTTGCAAATTAAGATCACCTTAAATGAGCAATGCATCCTCATGATCCAACATATGCTTCCTGTATAATTTTTAGTCAGAAATGATCATATCATATTGGTTTCCTTATGCTTCTTTCCTGATTTAATTTCCTGAAGGGAAAGACAGTTTCCCAATCTTCTCTTCCAATCCCATCTGGACACTCAGCTCATACCTGGTGAGCAATTTCCAGGGTTAAAGGAATTCCGTTTTAGCCCTATCAATACGGTCAATCACATCCCTGGCATTCATCTTTTGCTCAGACTGAGATATGATCTTAATTTTTCCTTATCTCTGGATTCCAATAATCCCTCCCTGATAAATTCTGATCTCAGAATCCCTCCAGGAGTGAAAACCGGAGCAGGTTTCAGCATCCAGCTGGGTGCGTATGTGATCTCCTGACTTCCAGGGCTCACCACAGCAACTCTGTGTTTTCATTTGCAGCAGCTCCTATGCAATCTTGCTGGGCAAGGAAGGTTTTCCACAGAAGATTTCAATGTGTGTGTGTCTTATCTCTGCCATCACATCCAGGTGTTCCTTGGACACCTCTCTGGGCAGCCCCTTCCCATGTCAAATCTCCCTTTCCAGGAAGAAATCCCTCCTGATGTCCAACCTGAGCCTCCCCTGGCACAGCTTGAGGCCATTTCCTCTCATCCTGTCCCTGTTCCCTGGGAGAAGCAACCAAGCCCACCAGGCTACAACCTCTAATAAGAGGATTCTGTGGAAGCCAATCAAAGAGATTTTTTTTTTCCCTTTCTAATTGTCTTAACAATAGGTTAAGAACAGACATGAGGAAGACCTAGAAAATTCATCTGAGCTCGTATGCAAATTCCAGCACTGGCAAAAGCCCTGGAGATGTGGTTTGCAGACACTACATGATCTTCCATGCTCCCTCTGCTCTTGGATAAATTTTCACCCTGCTTGAACTGTGTAAAAAATACGCATAAAGAAGCAAAGGGGAACACTGGAGACCAGAAAAGCAGCCATGCTGTGATTAAATATGAATGGCAACGCCAGAGCTTCTGATGGAAGGAAAGCAGAAAAACCACTGTAATTAAGACCAGGAACACAAGGCAAGGCATCTTCCTCTGCAGATTTCTGATACTGTGAAGAGAGTTTCCAAGGAGAAAGTTAATATCACTGTAATCCTTGCTTTTCCCAGTAAAATATATATGTTTTTGTAGAACAGGATTCACTTCTGAAGCTGTACCAACAAGTAAATTATTCATAAGGGAAGAGATAAAAGACAGAACATTTCACAGAGTAAAATATTTAGACTCCCCTATCTCTGGCAGTGTGATCATACTCTTACTAACTGGGCAGACTGGGAATCAAAATGAAGCTCAATTAAGTGGTACAAACTATGCATATAAAATACATCAAGCTGAGAAAAATGACAGCTCTCCTGTACCTATGTTTCATCTTTCATGTTGAACCAGTTCAAGGAGAACTAAGCAAAGATGAAATTAATCAGTGCTCCAACATTGTCCTACTTATCAATATGTGAGTGCAACACCTCAATAAAACAGGATGCTTAAAGGGCTGCTAGATGTATCAATATTCAATTACACAATGTTAATAAAGCCATTAAAAGAGAATTAACAAGGGTTTACTCAGGAAGTATCTCTCTCTGACATTAGGTGGCTCTTTAAACATTTTCTAAAGAAATACAGTAAAAAGCTATTAAAATATTTATGCAATGCTTGCATTAGTTCTGTTTAACTGGCACAGCAGCAATAATATCAGCAGTTTTAAATGCCCTGCTTCTCACTACCACGATTATCCACTAGTTATGAGAGAGAAATAAATTCCCAGTCTTAGAATTTTAATGCTTTTCATTACAAAGACCAGATCTCCAAATCCTTCATTAAAGCTCAGAGCCTCACTAAAACTGGATGCTTCCAACTCTTTGTTAAGGAACCAATATCAGAGTGTGCTGCTGCAGGAACTGGACTGGAGATTGCCACCAAGGCTCCTGCCTGGCCAGGTAGCCCCAAAAAAAAGTTGGGTTTTGCCCCAAATCTTTGAGCTCAGGCCTCACAGGCAAAGCCTTCCTAGAGAGCTCTGAAAGCAAAGGCAGATTATTTCATTCCAAGAGATTGTGCTGCTGCAGCACTTCTGGGCTCCTGGCTCCTCCTCCATTCCCCAGTAACAAAAAGCCTCCCAGGACTTGTTAAATTAGCCAACGTAATGAAGTCCAATTCTGTGTTATTTGCACAGGGACTGGAAAAGATTTCGTGTTTCCATGTACATAAACAAAACCTGGCTCAGCACACCAGGGAATTAAGAGGTTTATAAAATATAAAAGACATTCACATTAATCTGTTAAACAATTCATTCTCTACCCTGCCCTTTCCAACTACGTGAATTCATTACTTATAAAAAATATATATATTTGCTGCTGGCTCTTTTTTGCTGCTGGTGACTGGCCCTCAACACCTTGGGGCTCTCTAGGGGGACACTGATGCTGCCCCTGGGGCACTGGGCTGGTGGCACCAGCACTGGAAGAAAAGGAAGGTGCAAATGTCCTGTCTCAGAGCTTTTGGTGCATAACAATCCCAGCCCTGCTGCAGGAAGGACAGACTGCCCCATTGATCTGAATTAAATTACTAGGAGGTGTGGGAATGGAACAGATGGATTCACATCCTGGCAAATCCAAAAGAAAGCAGTTCCTCTGATGCTGCCCTGATGATGCTGAGTATTTTTCCTGCAGGAATTGCTAAGCCCAGGGAAAATGCTGGTTTCTTGCAAGACAGGTTGGGCAAACTTCATCAACATAAATCCATTTTTACGCTGAGGCATCCACAACTCTTCCCAAGGACCTAGTACAATTTGGATGGATACTCCTCTAAATTAGTATAAAAATCCATATTCTTCTTTGGAAAATAGCCACTTTTTATTTAACAAGATCAAACAGATGCTACCAAGTAAAAGCATCTTAACAAGAACTGGCTTTGTTTTCCTTTTAAAAAGGTCATTATATCAAATCACCAGGCTTCTGAGCTCAAAGAAAGTCAAATGCATGCCGTGCTTGAACATTATCCAAAGAATCCTTTGGGAAGACATTAATTTGCTACAACTTGCATCCACAAAACAAAGTGAGGAAGATTTTAATGATGATGCAGCTCCTCTATGAAAATAATTGTATTAATCCAACCCAAAAGCAAGTGAAAACAGCAGCTACTTGTTCCTGACTGCTTTGTTTTCAGAAGACACTAATAACTACCCACTTCTCTAATAAAACAATTAAATCTTTGTAGCACATCCCTTCCTCTCCTCCACAAATATTTTTGTTTTAGAAGCATTTATTTTGCAATCACTGCTGGGTTTTATGCTACCTCAACACTATCACTCAGGTCATAATGTGATGTTATTTATTTGTATTTGGGGGGTTTATTTGCTGCTTATGTAGGGCTAAGAGGTTCATTCAATTTTTCATTCCTAATGTAAAAGAATCCCTGCTTTTTCCTAGGTTAGGTTTTTATTTGTCCAACTGATGCCTTAAGTTTGGGCTTTCCTGTATTTCAGGTTCTGTGGTGCCCAGGGGGGCAGTTCTGAGCTCACAGTCAGTGTCACTCAGCTCTGCACAGAGCAGGGACACAAAACAAATCCTTTTCCTGCTGCACACCAAGGACAACTTTCAGGCCCAAAAGCACAAACAAGGGTGGCTGAAGGGAGGAACAAGAAGGATGGGACCTCACAATCTGAAGTTGGACAATGAAACCCCAATACGCAAATGGACCAAAACTTATAAAAATGTAAGACCTCATGGCCAGTCAGTCATTTTGTGACATTCCTGGTCCATCTTGGGTGTAGCCCTGGCCAGGCTCCTGTCCTGTCCTTTCAATAAATACCTGCTTTATTCTCTCAGCTCTGTCCAGTCTCTGTTCCAGGTCAGCCTTCCCAAGGCATCACAACTAAAAGCTATTAAAGGGGTCTGTGGAACTTATTAAACTGTTGTAGCTTCCAACAATCCAGACTTCAACTAGAAGAGTTTTAAATCTAATCAAATGATACTACACCTAACAGGCACCCAGTCCTTTATGGGAGATTTGCCCATTTTTCAGCCAAATGCAAGGAGTCTGATCACTCTTATTTTCATATTTATGGTAGAGTCATCCTTCATGCAGTGAGTGCAAAGGTGTCCCTTTCAAATCCCAGACCCAGCCAGGATCCAACACAGGAAACACCACCGAGAGACAAATGTGAGATTTCTGAATCACCCCAACACATTTATTAAGCACCGAGTTGTGCTTTTACAACTGGTCTCCATCAGAGATATTTCATCTGTTAGCAGAGCGTCATCCCTCCTAATGACTCATAATGCAGCCTCATTCCATTGAGCTTGATTTCACTGCCTCATCAGCCTCTTGTTCTCCAGGGGCAAAGCTGCTCCTTTCAGCATGTTCAGCCCACAGAGAAGTGGCCATTAACTGCAGCTCCTCATTATGTAAGAATCAGCTAATCAAGACTGACCAAGACATAACTGATGTTGTGATTGAGGAGAGGGAGACATCTGCTTGGAATTATCCAGCCCACTGTTTCAAAACTGATAAGGCATTTACTGCCTTGGTGTTCAATTAAAGCAGGAATAAATGGGTTTGGGGGTTGGCTGGGGGGATGTGGAGTTTGCTTCACCAATGGCTTGGGAGGGGGAGAGGGATGGAGGGCACAAAGTGCAAGCAAGGCCCAGTGCTGAGGAGAAAAGGCAGAAGCTGTCTGCAAACCACGTCAGCATGAGGCACAGCGGACAGATTCTGAGCTGTGTTTGAGGGGCTGTGTGTAATGTAAAGAAAACTGCCATTTCCATGGTTTTCAGGCTAAGTTGTGCTATTTCTACTTCCATTTCCTAATTTCCATCCAGTTGTGTATTTTTTTCTTCATCTAATATCCAGAGTGAAACTAACATTTAAATGTATCAAATTCATTTCTGATGTGAATGGGAAGCCATTCCCCTGAAGTCAGACTGGGCTGTATGGAAGCATTCCTGATTAATTTGGTGATGGAGCTTGCTTTTTTATTCCTAAATGCCACATGTAGCTTTTCTAAAGCCAAAAGTTTACATGTTTTATTATCAGAGCACAGGAGATACATCTTCTAATTCTTTCTTTTTAGAGGAAAAAACTGTAATAAAACATGACCTTCCAATACATAATTTGTAACAGAATATGCTGGGCAGATAAAATATGTAACATGATAAAGACTGCATTGAAACTGAACCGAAACTGGGGCTGTAAGTGAACATAACTCTTGTTTCCTTTAGGGAAAAGAAGAGCATCAGATGGGAAGAGGACACTGTGCTTTTCCTGGACCGAGCAACACCAAGAGACTGCAAATATGTAGGGCAGATGAAGGAATAGGCAAGCTCTGGGAAGAACAAATTGCCAGGAATAGTCCCATTCTGGGGGATCATTCCAGTGTTCTCAAATTCCCTTATTCCTACAAAAGACACACTTCCACACACAGCCAGGAGGAGCAGGTAGCAAGATAAAAGCATAGGAATAAATTGGACCCATTTCTTGAAGGAATCTGTCTGGATTACTGAGGCCAGACATCAAAGAAAAGGGGGGGAAAAGGCACCCTCTTGCCAAGCTTATGTTTCCATATATGTATTTCCTCCCCACTCTCCATACAGACTCTGCTTTTTGCATCAGCCCTCTTGGCTGATATTGCAGCACTTCGCTGCTTTTCATCTTCAAAATGTGAACAAATTCGTCCTCGAGGCTCTCAAAATGTGAACGAATTCATCCCCGAGGCTCTGCTGGGAGGAAATGAGATAAATAAATGCGGGGATCCCTCCCTCCTTCCCTGCGGGGTTGGCTGGGACAGGGCCGAGCACCTCCCGGACCCGCACACTCTGCAGGCAGGGATGGCTTTGGATTCCTCCAGCAGCACTTTCTGCCATCTCTGGAGCCCTGAGAAACTGCTCTGTCACTTGGAAAGGAACTGACATTTTCTGGAAAGAGTCTCAAATTCAGCGTCCAGCAAAGTATCTGCTTCTCCTCTGAATTCAGCCCTGTACATACACAGAAAAAATCTTGTCCTCAAATACCTTTCACCTGCTTTTTTCTCTCTTCCTTCCATAATTTTTTCTTTTTAAAATTACTCTTATTCTATCTTTTCCTTCCTTTTTTATATTTTTCGAAGAGGCAAAGCTGCCCTAAGTGCAGAGAGGCAGCTGTAGCAGCAGCTCTGCAGACATGCCTGCAGCCTGAGTCACGCACGCCGCGCTCAGAAATGGAAAAGGAGCCCACACCGGGGATGTTGAATCGGATCCTGCCCAGAGAAACATCCAGGAATCACACTCTGCTCTGGACACACATTCACTCCCTTCCCCTGCTTTCCCTCCTCTTTCCATGGATTTTGTGGCAGGGGAGGACCCCAAGGTTTTTAGAGAGGGGTCTGTGCACATTGGCCACCTTCCCTGCAGCTCTGGCAGGAAAGAAATGCTTGAAATGTTGAAGGCTGCCCTACTGTGCTTGTGGAAATTCATCCACACCAGGAAATCCCTCTCAAGGGAGCTTGGAAAAGGGGGGGGGGGAAAAGAGAAAATAAAGAAGAAAAAATGAAAGAAGGAGAAAGAAAAAGAAGATAAAAGAGAGGTTAGATGAACATTTATGTGGAAGTTCCTGCATTCAGTTCCTGACTGAGATCTTTAAAGGAAACTCAGGTATGAACTCTTCATGAGAACAGCATGAACCAGTGTCTCTTTAACCCCTTAAAAAAAATCCCTGCACTCAGTTTGTGATACAAATTTGTATCGCAGCCTTAGAAGAACCATATCCCAGGAGCTCAAAACACAAATCATGTGGGGCAGATGCAAGGAGAAGACTTTTATCTAAACTCCACAACCACAACAAGGCAAAACTGCCAAACCTTACGATTCAAGCATGGCTGTGACAATATTATCAGGAGTTTGCTTTTGGTTGGTTTGTTGGTTTTTTAAAAAAACATGACAAAGCAGAAAAAAACTTGACGACATGAATCCTAAGTATTAGAATGAAAGACATGATAAAAAGAATCTTAAATCTTGCATCTTGCTTTTTGAATTTTTTTTCTGTTGTGATATCTCTTCCCAGTTTGTTCTGACACGGACACACATTGCCAGGTCTTCCTCCTCCTGCTCCTATGATCTCCCTTCTGCTACATCCACACCCAGCTAAAATCCCAGAGGGCAAACTCAGGGAAGGGACAATTCCATGAACCATAAAAGCATGGAATGGTTTGGGTTGGAAGGGATCTTAAAGATCACCTCATTTCACCCCTGCCATGGGCAGGGACACTGTCCACTGTCCCAGGCTGCTCCAAGCCCCAATGTCCAGTCTGGCCTTGGGCACTTCCAGGGATCCAGGGGCAGCCACAGCTGCTCTGGGCGCCCTGTGCCAGGGCCTGCCCACCCTCAGCTGTGATTTGAAAACTTATCTAAGCCCTCCCTGTGTTTCTGAAGCCAGAAAACAATATCCACAAGTGTTTCTGAAAATCAGGAGAAGCCTGGTCTTTTTCAGATGTTGTGAGAAGGAGCTCAAACCCCCGGGCCATGCTGGGGCTGCGGAGCCGAGCTCAGCATTTCCCCCTCACTGTTTTGAGACTCTGCTCACTCTTGTCAGAAACAAATTTTAAAAAATAAAAAAAAAACACCAAAAAACCAAACCCAACAAGCACAAGGATTCTGAAACCTGCCCAAGGAGCAGATAGAAAAACCACGTGAGGAACCCTGGGGAGGTCTGTGAGCCAAGCCTGGCTCCAGCTGGAGCCTCCCATCCTTCTCCTGCCAACCTGTGCGAGGGCCCGGGACACGCGGCGCTCCTCGCCACGTGGGCTGCGCTATCAGCAGCAGATTACACGGCTTCCAGAAGGGTTTTATCTCCTGCCTCCCCCCTGGTTATGAATTTTCCCTCCTGGAGGAGTGCACGTGTCCGTGTGCTCGCTGTCACAGCGCTGGGGCTGAGCTCAGCTCCCCGCAGAGGGATGGGACAACATTCCTGCTCCTTCCCCACAGCCAGCCCTGCTCCCCACTCCTGCTCCTTCCCCACAGCCAGCCCTGCTCCCCACTCCTGCTCTTTCGCCACAGCCAGCCCTGCTCCCCACCTCTCTGCTGAGCCTCGGCAAAGGGAAGTGCTGAAGATCTCACATTCTGCACTGCAAAGGGAGGTCAAAACACAGCTCAGAAAAGACTGGGGTCTGCTACAGCAATGTATTTAGAGAGTGGAACCTAAACCAGGCTAATTCTATATTAAATTCATTAATGTTTGCCTGTTATTGTTATATCTTTAGTTAGAAGGGACAGCTCAGGATTGCTCTGACTGACAGAGTGAAGAAGTAAAAACTTTGGGGTCACTTGGCTCAAAGCTGCCAGCTGATGACACTCTGGAAGCTCAGGAAAACACTCGTGCAGAGAAACCAGCACCTGTCCCAGCCATCAGACTGGTTTTGTTTGCTGTGTGAACAAGGTCTGGAGTTCTGCAGAACTGTGTTCTGCAAGTGTGAAACTTCCCACATCTCGGTTTTCCCAGAGAAAGGGGTTTGATCCCTCAGTCCTTCCCTCATGCCCAGGCTGCAGGACAGAGCAGCACTGACTCCCCTGACCCCAAGCATGCCCCCAAACCAGGGTTTGGGGTGTGAGGAGGACACAGCCCCCCCTCTCTCCAGGGAATTTGGCACAGCCCCATTATCCTGCTGTTTTGTGGGCATGGGAAGAGCAGGCTGAGCTTGATAGGCATTATGACAGTCACAAAAATGTCTCAGAATTTGTATTTCTGAGTCTTTTTATCCTCTCCCCTTCCAGCATGTTGTATCAGCATATAAATATCTTCTTTCACTGCTCCTTTCTTTTGGGACATTCATGTGAGGAGCTGGAACTCCTTATGGGGAACTCCTCCTGTTTGTGGGGGTTGGAACTAGGAGATCTTTAAGGTCACTTTCAACCCAAGACTTTCTATGATTCTGTGATTCTAAGAAGATAAAAACCAGACCAAGAAAGCAGCAGGTTCTCTCCTGATGGGGCTGAACCCTTTCACTCCAAAATGACACAGCCAGAGGCGGCCCTGACCACACCACCTTGACTAAAAATTGCTAAAAAACCACAGAATGAACCTTTATTTCTCAATGCCCAGGCTAAATATTTCATTTTTATACCAGAAACCTGTGGGAAATACCTGTGCCCTTAGAGCCACAGACTGATCCCATTTTTACTGTAGCTCTGGTAGCTGAATTTTGGTATGGTTTAGACCATCTGACTGGTGCCACTGCAGAAGGGGAAAAATCCGTTCCTTTCAGTAAAGTGAAACTTTTTATTTCAATTATAGTGAAATCCCAACTGTCAGCTCAGGCTGAGATGTTGCAGTACAGCTGCCAGCTGCAGCACTTGCAGATAAACCAGGCTGAGGTCACAGTTTTTTGGCTAAGACACAGCACAGAATTATAATAGCAAGTATATTCTGACAGGTCCCAGCTCTCTGTTTGGGGTTTGTTTGTTTAGATTTGTTTCTCCCTCTGCATTTCAATCCATTGATTCCATAGAAGCATGTCAGTTCATTAACAAATCCTGTCAGCTATTTTCTTTGGCACTGGGAATGGGTTGTTTCCCTGATAAATTAATCCAGCTCCAACGTCACTTGCACACCAAGCAGTGCTCCCATTCAGGGAGGTCAGGCAGAAAAGTGGAGAGAACGACTTCTTTCCTTCCAACCAAAAGAGAAAACAAAATATTGCTGAACTCTGAAGCCTCACTGGAACTGGTCATGGCAGCACTGTGCATGAAGATGGTTACTGCCCAATTTCCAGCCCAGGGAATTCTGCTGGAGCCTCCTCGATCCTGGGGAAAAGCTTTCCGAGTGAACTCCAACACTGGGCCGTTACATCCCAACCCATCCACTGTGGATGTGGAGATGGAGACACACTGTACTGTGTCTCCATGAAGAAGTGGAAAATATGCAAGGGGGGCAATCAGAGATGACCTAAACCTCTGGAGATCCCTGGGATCCTAAGGGATTTATAGGATAAGATGAAGGATTATACTGTGGTCTGAGGTGGATTTTGTCTCCTGATAAAAATGGAAGAATTTTTACAGAGGGAATAAAAGGCAGCAATGTAACCTCATATATTGCCTTTTTTATATTGCTTTGTTAGGGCTGGGCTATAAATCTGACAAAAAGGAGCATAAAATGATGGGGAAATGAAGAGTGAAGTCAGCTCCTCTAAAATATTCCAGCTTTTTCTTTCCATTTCCATGTTCCAGTGGACACTGCCAGTGGCCCACCAGCCTCAACCACACTGATGTCACTCTCACTACTCCTTCTGCAAAGCTGGACAATGAAATCCTGGCAGAAGAAAACTATCCAGGACACACCTGGATGTTCTTGATGTACTCAGGGGCAAAGCCATCTGCCCTCTATACTCACCCTCATATGCCCTCAACTTACCTCAACTTTTAATCCTTCTGTGATATCCTCAGCCTGAGCTAGACACAGGAGTCAGAACTGGGAAAGTTCCCCAGCATCTGCTCAGTTACATTTCTCTGACATTCATAATTATGACCTTTGTCAGCAGATCATGTAAGCATCAAATTAATTTTGAAAATCAGTAATTCCACTGACTTTCACCTGGATCGCTCACATGTTTAAAGTTAAAAGAACACTTAAGAGTTTTGCTGTGTACAGACCCAGCTCTGACAGAGTGCAAAACGTTTCCAGTCACAGACAGTACAGTAGCCATAGACTGTTCCCCTCTCCAGCTCAGATTTAATCTTACAGGGGGTCTGTTTCGCTGACACGGCCATGAACTGCTTTCCTGTAAGACCCACATGCTGCAATCAACTTCCAAGGGATTTCTAAGTACATACATTACTGTCCCTTGCACACCAGCAGAGCATCAGTATTGCTGATGTAACGCACCCCAGTCAGCTGCTCCAAAAAAGTGGTTTGTTTTGCAGTGGATGGATGCTTTGCTGATTCTGGAAATCTCTCCATATGACAAGTGTTTCTAAAACATTTAAGGTACTACAGAGCTGAAGGTTCTCAAGAGTGCAATCATCTTTTGCAGCTAAATCATGGTAAGGAATGTACTTGCAACGTGAGCTGGCTCGCAGGTTTTCTGCCTGTGACAAATTGAATCCACCACAAATAATTCTGGGGTTGCAATTACAAATGGGCAGTGCCTGGAAATTAATCACCAAAGCGTTTAATGAATATCCACAAAAGTAATCTCAACAGCTGCAAGCCATCAAGATTTCAAGCCCTAGGCTGCAAAGTCAGGTACCAGTAACTCTTCCAGAAGTCACTCAGAACATCTTGCCCAGGACATATGAACACATTTTTTGATGAGTCTAAGTATCAGAAAACACCAAACTGACATTCAATATTTCCACAGATAACAGATGGTTTCACACGTTGTTCCCCACTTGGGGTTGCCTAATGCATCTGAATCATGTTTTGAAATATAACTCAAGGTTTGGAAAATCTCTAAGGTTTTCAATAAATGGAGTTTAATGTCAAGACTACTCGAAGCAGCTGTTACTCCTAACCATGGAAAAATCACATCCAGGTTTTTTTTGCATGACCCAATGTAGAAATTATGTAATTTAGGGGTCCCATGCACCTCCACCCCCACCACTCTCCAATGCTTTACATGAAACCACAGAAAGATAACAGCACACATCTCAGAGCTTTGTGTGCTGCCACTTTTTACTCCAGACAAGGTGTTTGTGTTTCTCTCTCCACTCCTACCTGCAGCAGGGAGTGGTGGCTCAATGCTTGCAAGGCATTTGAGCTCCATGTTCCTCACCAATATCAGAAAGAGGGAGCAGGGGCTCATCTGCATCCTTGGAGATTCCCAGGAAGCAGGGATGAGAGGACTGCTCAGTTCCCCAGGTTTTTGATGAGCTTTTCCCACCTCTGGAGTCTAGAACCCATGGGTCCAGCCTGCCCTGCTGCCATCAGATGTTTGTTCTGCAGAAATGCAGGCTCTCATTCCTCTCCTGGGCATTATTTCCCCCTCCATGCCTCTGCAGAGCCCCTGGAAGCAGCAGGATTCTCATGGCCCCTCACCTCCTTTGCTGCCAGTGCCAGCAAACCCAACACGAGCACGACAGGCAGAAGAAACACAACCACAACTTCCACAGACAAGCACAAAGAGCTTGGGATTGTCCTCCCTGGGAAGCACAGCCCAGTCCTGCAGACCAGTGCCTGGTGTGATTTACAGAAACAAAAACTGACCTACACATGCACACACTGAGAAAACTTCTGCATGGACTTGCAACACTCAGACCATAATCTCGTAGGAAAATCAAACTCAGAAATTCTGAAGGAAAGAGCAAAATGATTTTGCAAGACCATGACCAAATTTTTCCTGTGGTTTGGGATCTGTGAACTGCCTCGTGTGCTACAAATGCCAGATCCAGGCAAGGCTGATTGTCCCATTCCACGAAACTGCCTCAAAGCTCCTGCTGGGATGAGGAACTTTGTGCTGTCGACACCACATACAGCTCTTCCAGAATGCAGATCTTCAGCTGGACACCCCACCAAACTATAAAAATAATCCTAGTTTACTCCAACTGAAAAATAATCATTGATAAATGTATTTCTTAAGGAGCAGATCTCCACATCTCAAAATCCACACAGTCAGACAGACGCCTGTACAGGTAATTTATTGCACTTCCCTGGCCTGCTTCTAAAAGAGGTGGAGATTGCATCTTACAGTCTTCTGAATCTGACTTTATTACAGGTACAAGAGAGTTTGGTATGTTCAGCAAAGCCTGTATTAGCAGTTTTATGGCTTTTTTATGTTTTTATGTTCTTTTAATCGCTGACATGGAATGTAAATAGTTTCCTCAATTGCTGCATACTTCCCATTCCTGCAGGAAGGCACACCCTTCGACAAAGATTAAGAGAATATAAAGTGAAATCCCTGTTTACTAAAGGAATTAAATTCTCCTCTAGTTACTGGAGCACAGCAACCTGTGCATGGGGGATCTGCACACCCTTCAAGGACAGGTTTTCAACAGCTAAGGGGCATTAAAAATAATATAAAGGAAGCTCGAGATTTGGGCTTGATGTGGAATAATAAACTGGAATTCATCACAGCTGGGTAATGTTAGGGTTCATCCAAATGACTGGGAATAAAAAGCATCTTACATTGTTTTACTCCAGAGGACTAAAGAGGTGCCCCGTGGTTTTCCATTGATGTTGTCCATCCCCAGCCCGAGGCAGCATGTCCCAGGCCTCCCCTGGACATTTGCTTTCTCAGGCACATTCCTTCCTCCTGACACATCAAACTGCACAGCTCACGTCCACGCTCTCTCTATTAAACTGAAAAAAATACCTTTGTGCCTTTGGTTCCCCAGCAGGGGAACCTACAGAACTCACAGATCCTTGGGAAATGTGATAAAAAGTTTTCCCTAGGTTGAGAGCAACCTTTGGTTTGCCTTTGACAAACAGCATGCAGTTGTCCTGATCTGGATTCCCACCATATATCCTTGAGATTCTCTTAGAGGAAAAAGGAACATTCACAGGGTAGACAAAGACTTTGATGATTTTTCCCATTTGTCATGGACTTCCAGAGCAGTGATTTCACTCCTGTATGATTTTGTGTCCCTTTAACAACTCTGGCCATGGGACCACATCTACAGCAGCCCCTGATCCCTCTCTGAAGTCTCATGGACATGAGCAGGATTTGCCAAGAGCACATGGAAAAAGATGCAAACAAACACAGGCTCAAGCCCAGCGTTGGTCCCGGGTCTCATGAACAGCACAACCATCCCTTCATCAGCCCCTTGCCAGCAAACCCAAAAAGCTCCATTAAACATTCCAGCAGGGGTTAATCCTGAAGTCTTGACTCATCATCCCTGATGGACACTGCATGGAGCAGATCATGGGTGCAGACAGCTTTTAGGAAGGATGAGTCCTCCCCAAAAAATTCCAGAGACTGTAGGATATTCCAGATTACTATAAATAAAAGGCCTTACCACAGGAAAGGAGGATAAATCCAAAAGAAATACACAGGAAAACCGTGAGAGGCAACATGTCCATTTTCAGCCCCACATAAATGCACACAACCATAGAGATTCTTGCTCTATCAGCAATGCACAAATACCCATAATCCAAACTGGAACAAAACTCTCTTCTTAGGGGACTCTTTTTAGGGGACCAGTAGCAAAACTGGCCCCAGGGTAACTTTAAACCATCAATTTTAAAATTATAACCCTCCTCCAAGAGTACAAAGTGACCATGCACCAGGGTACTTACTCATTCCTCTCCAGATCAATGACCAGATGTTTATTTTCAGCTTGAATTACAAACTGCAGCAGTGCTGGGTGGTTCTGGAAAAGGAAAACAGAGTTGGTTGAGTCCAAACCCAGAGCCCATCATCCTGCACCCAGCTCTGCCAGGGAAATGGACACATCATGGAATCACAGGAAGGTCTGGCTTGGAAAGGGTCTTAAGAACCATTTTGTTCCCGTGGGCAGGGACACCTTCCACTGTCCCAGGCTGCTCCAAGCCCCAATGTCCAACCTGGCCTTGGACACTGCCAGGGATCCAGGGGCAGCCACAGCTGCTCCGGGCACCCTGTGCCAGGGCCTGCCCACCCTCACAGGGAACAATTCCTTCCTAATATCCAAGATGCATTCCAAATTTTAAGATGTATTTCAAGCTTTTTTGTAAGGCATAATTAAGTTTCATCTTAAAAGAAAAAATAAGTGGTGTTGCAGCAATTAAGGTCATAGAATAAATATCCTGAGTTGAAAGGGACACATAAGGATTGTCAAGTGCAAAAAATGTGAAATATCAATAAAAGTATCATCAACAGTATTAGCAATTATCTCTGTGACAACAACAGACAAAGTATTTATGCATATACAAGTATTTAAGAGAACTTTTTAAACAAGACATCAGCAACAGAGCCCACAGAAATCCCAGTTGCACTCCAGCGTGGATCAGGACATCTGGATTGCATTTTCAAGCACCATCATGACTGCATGCAATCTTCATTCTGCCTTTCCCCTGATTATAAAAACCAAGTACTTTTGCATCTCAAGCATCTAAAGGTAAACCCAATAGCTTTTTGGGTGAGCTGAGAGAGAAGATCTGGAGCAGTGGAGGCCTAAAAACCTTCAGGAAGGAGCAATGTACCTACAGAGGCTCTGGAAACTGCACTTCCAAGGAGAAGGCATAGTTTGCAATATGCTGGCTACTCCTGATCCAAAAGACTCGGCTCACATATATTTTAAAACTGTTTACATTTAACTTACATTTCATTAAACAAACTCACTGGATTTCGCGACAGCATTTCCTTGTTTGAAATTCCAACAGTAGCTCCATAAATCAGCTGTTCCCCCGTACACTCAAGATGCTTTTCTGGAGATCTGTGTCAGCCGACTGCAGCAAGAATCATTTCAGGGTTCTGGTGTTTAATTGATTTATTGAGAAATGTGTCTGAATTTGTGATTGCTACAGCGGAGCCTCTGTGACAGACAGAGCATCCCCGCCTGTAGAATGCAGTGATTTTCAAACTGTTTGAAAAATTAGGGATGTTTATTAAAATGCGAAATTATTGGGAGGCTGTCATAGACTAAACAAAATTGTTCAAAATGAGAAATAGCTGAGAAGTCCCCAGTGCTCTCAGGCTTTATTGAGCCCAGGCTGGGAGTGAGATACCACTGCTTTATCCAAAGTGTCCTGCTCGTGCGAATCCAAACGTGCTTTCCCAGCAACAGTATTGAAATTCTGCATCTCTGTGAACTCTGCAGAAACCAGATCCCACTAGAATGCTAAATAAATGCTTCAGACTATCCTTGGCACTCAGCAAACACATGGGAGTCATTTATTGGCATGAATATTTAGAAGCAGTGTTGATTATGACTTTAATATTAGTGCATTGCTTCCAAAACCCATGAGATCTACAGAATATGGAGTTTTGAGAGAGGAAACCACAATTAATTACAATATAACACAGTAAATAATTAAGATATTGCAGTGGCACAAATGGATTCTCTTCAGCTGAAGGCCCTCTTAATATGGAAATGACAACTATGTTTATTCATGAGTTCACAGTGGTACTTATTTGACAGTCAATGGATGTTGGTAAAGTTGCAAAGTTTAAAAAGCAGCTGCAGAATAGAACAGGCTGTTACAAGACAAAATCATCTCTCAGAGAATTCCTAAAGCTGAAACTTCTTCTCATGGAGCACAATAATGGCCCCAGTTATGGATGCTGCACTGCTTTGCACAAGACCCAGGTTCGGAATCTTGCTTCACCATCAATTTTTCTTTCAAACAAATGGCTCATTTCCTTCTTTTCCATCTGCAAGGAGATGAGGCTATACTTTTTCTTAGTCTGACTGGAATTCATAACCACAAATACAGCAAAAATTACCCACTGCACAGGTGTTAGGGTGACTACAGAGAGAAACACTTGAAATTATAAATTACTAATGGTAAAGAAAAAAATTAGTCTCTTTCAGAAAGGGCGCTTGGGGTTTGTGTTTTATTCCTCCTCTTTTTTTAATCCATACTCCTGTGAAATTAATTCAGATTTTTTGTTTGTTAGGGCTTTTTTGGGGGTTTTTCTTGCAGTGGCTGTGGAGTCTTCCCTGAAGTCTTTGCACATTTCTGCCACAAACCCTTAAAAGTTCATTTTAAATCCCAAGGAACACTGTGATACCCTCCCTTTACAATCAACATTTTCAAAACTGAGTGGCAGGGTGAAATGGGAATGACTATAAGTACAGATATTACAGCACTGCTTTGTATTTTCCACTGAGAATAATCAAAAAAGCACCTTGTGGGGGAGCAGAGCCTCCTGCTCAGAGCGTTTGAGAAAGAGTCACTTGTTGTAAGTCTTTCTTAAGAACCACAAAAATAATTTCTATTCTGGTGCCACAACTTATTCCCACATTGATCTCTTTAAAATTCTCGACCGTGGAAGCAAAGTGGACCTGATGAGAGTGGCATTATTCAAACCATAATGAATAATTTTTTATGGTTCTACTTTCTTTTCTCCAAGACTCAAGTTTCCTGCTCCTCTTCTAAATCTGCAGTTTGCTGTTTTCCTTTTTTTTGTTGTTGTTTTGTTTTGGTAGTTTTTTGTTTGTTTGTTTGTTTTTTCAGGTTTTTGTTTTGTTTTGATTTGGTTTGGGGGTTTTGGGGTTTTTTTTGTTTTGGTTTGGGGTTTTTTTGTGGCATAAGAGAAGATTTCATCAGTGCACACAAGCTTTTCCCTGATACCCTAAGAGGCCAAACTTCAGGATGATTGAAGTAGTAATCTCCATAACTTTCCCCTCTTATTTAGAGGATTTGCATCCAAAATCTGCATCAAATTGTATCAAAAAAACAGGAAAAACATTTCCCCCCTTAATTTGCTACTTCTTTGCTTGGTGCTGAGGGGTTTTGGCTTGAATTGATGCTAGCAAAACTCAATATTCTGAAGGAAATTGGTGAAACATTAAGTCAAGGTCAAGCAAGAATTCTCACTGATAAAGCAGATTAATAAAATGAATCAATCAGTACTTGATTAACCAGAAGATGAAGGGGCAGCAGCCTATTTCTGAGTCAGAAAAGTTCTGCAGTAAAACTACTTTAACTAGTACATGTTTTTTAAGTACTGGGGTTTGGGTTTTTTTTCCTTTTTAAATCACATTGATCCTCATTGAGAAAGAAAAAAGGAAGGATAGTTTAAGGATTAAGGGCTTCCCCTGTGAACGTGGGGATCGTGTTGGGAATACTGTCTAATAATAATAATAATGATATCTAGCCTCAAAATAACCCATTTTTATTCCTGAAACACTTGTGGAGAAGATTTGTTCACCTTGGTGGGATGCCCATTCTGAAATTTGAATGCAAGGGAGTTGTCACTGAGCAAAATCTTAATTATTGCTGGATCCCCCTCTCCTTTAGGCTGTGATCCCACTGCAGGTCTGTGAGCTTTTCCCTACTGGGACTGGGAGAGAAGACTCCAAGTCATTTCTTATTACATTTGAAAAGCAGAAAACTGATGGAATGGAGAGTCCTAAGACATCTGCCTTTGCAGCTCCCTCCCTATAAAAATAAAGGGTTTTATTGGACTGAGATACGTGAGTTAGATCAGCACATAAAAATTTAAATAAATTCTAGCAATTACATCATAGAAATAAAGGGAAATATCTACAGATAAGGAAAAGAGTGAAAATGAACTCAAACCAGCAGCATTAATTTGTTTGGAAACAGAAATTTTCAGCTGTATCCACTGTTTGAGGATAGAGATCAGCACAAGAAATAGAACCAAATGGGGTCATTTTGCTTCTCTGGTTTCAAAGTTTTAAATTATATCCTGATAGGGCCAGACTGAAATGGGCAGGTTTGTTTAACCCAGCAAAGTGGTTTCCAGGCCCTCCAGAGCTGGCATTAACTTTGCTAAAGACAGTCCTGCAATAGGCTCAGCTTTGCCTGTGGCCAAGGTGACCCAGGCCTATGTAGTGCTGGAATGGGTAAAAAAACTGGTAAGATAGAAAGGAAAAAATAATAATTATGAGGAGAATTATGGCTTGTAATTAGTTGTATGCAACGTGGCTCCTGACATTTCACAGGGAGCTAAATAAAACCCCTCCCCTCAGAGAGTGTCACATTTCATCATCAGCTCCAGTTCAAAGACACAGAAACTACATCAAGTCAAACCAGGTTCAATGATTTGGTAGACAAAGGATTCCACCAAGGGGGTCACTTGGGGAGCATTTTTTTCATCCACAGCTTTAAACTGTGCTAAAAACCACTGATGTTTGCTGTGAGAGACCCCACCTGGAGCAGCACATCCAGCTCTGGGGCAGGACACAGACATGGAGCTGCTGGAGAAAGTCCTGAGGAGGCACAAAGGTGCTGAGGGAGATGGAGCCCCTCTGGAGCCAGGCTGGGACACCTGGGGGTGCTCACCTGGAGAGGAGAAGCTCCCGGGAGAGCTCAGAGCCCCTGGCAGGGCCTAAAGGGGCTCCAGGAGAGCTGGAGAGGGACTGGGGACAAGGGATGGAGGGACAGGACACAAGAAGGGGATAAATTTAGATGGGATACTGGGGAGAAATTGTTCCCTGTGAGGGTGGGCAGGCCCTGGCACAGGGTGCCCAGAGCAGCTGTGGCTGCCCCTGGATCCCTGGCAGTGCCCAAGGCCAGGCTGGACACTGGGGCTTGGAGCAGCCTGGGACTGGGGAAGGTGTCTCTGCCATGGCAGGAGGGCTGTACTAAATGACCTTCAAGGTCCCATATGATCTTTAAAGTCCATTCCAACCCAAACCCTCCTATGATTCCATGATCCTGTTTACTTTCTCCTCTGTGCTGTTAAAACCAGAAATTCCAGCACAAAAAATAAAGGTTGTGAGTTTGTAATCTCCTGAGCATGGCTCTGGAAATTAAGGACCTTTGAGGTTTATCACGTAGTCACATTCCACACACACACACAAACATCTTTTCTTGTATCAGAAGAGCTAACACCAGGAACTAGAAACTGCATGACTGGGGAAAGAGTCCATTATTTCCAGGAGGGAAAAAAATCCACGCCATTTTTTGCTATCTGTATGAAAATACCTTTTATTTCCCTCATTTATCACACACTGGCATTCTGCATTAGTGCTAAAAGGTGTATTTACAGTATCAGATCTTTGGGCTGATATTATGCCTCTACTATCTATAAAACACAAAAAGGGAGAAGCTGGGAAATCTATAAGAAATAAAGTCACTCAGGGAATCTTACCATGGAAACTGGAACTCAATCCAACAAATGCAAGCTGTCTACAAAATATATACATTTAAGATAATTACAACCTGCAACAAACGCTGTAAATTGCATGCAATGCTTTTAAATCTATAAATATTTCCTCGTTTTATTTTGGCTTCGGTTTAGAAGTGAACACAAAGTGCAAGGTTTTCTGCAAACACCTCCAAGACCGAGTGATATTTCATGTGCAGGACATGAAAAGCATAAACACTTAATTCTTATGGTTTTGCAGGTTCCTGGGGGGAAGCAAATTCAGCTGTGCTTTGCCTGCTCTCAGATGAGAAGGATCTATCCCTGTGGCTGCTTATAATGAGCACCAACTAAGAGAACAGAGCCTTTTGCAGTTATTTTTAAAATTTGCTTTAATGGCTTAGCAAAGACTCCCAAGCCCTTAACAAATTAGCTGAGCCAGTCCAACAATGTAGGAAACCAAAGAACTTCCAAGTTTGTCCCCATGTTTATTTTAAAGTGATTATTTGAAAGCAGAATGATCAGATTTTTTCTTTCTTGCTGACTGTACAGAGAGATGCAAGATTCCTCTATCTGGAAGACACAATAGCTAAATTTGTTTTCTTCTCTATTTTATTTTCATTTTGTCTTCTTTTTTTCTTAACTCCTATAGCAAATTGCAACTCCTGCTTGGAGGCAGTCAGGCTTTTCCACCCTCTTCTTTTCCTGCTTCCCAAACTGCCACATTATAAATCTATGGAAGATTTATATATATGTACGTATCTATGCATATTTAATTTATCTATTTTTTAAAACCTTCTGCCCCACATGACGTGGCAGAACCTGTGGCAGATGAAGCTCTAAAGCAACTTTTCTGCTCCTTCCCTGGCTTCATTACAGGAATCATGGAATGGTTTCAGTTGGAAGGAGCCTTTAAAGATGATCCAGTCCAACTCCCTGCAATGAGCAGGAAAACCTTCCACCAGCTGACAGAAAACCCCACCATGGAGCTCATGGGATGCAGATAAAAAAGAAGCACTTGGGAACGACTCTAATTTGGGAAACTTCTCTTCATAAGCTAAAACCACTTTCAATTAAAATGAAAAATCTCATTATTTCTGTGTGCTGTCTCTACAGCAGTGCCAGTGCCAGCCTCTGCCCGTCAGGTTGTTTGGCAGCATCTGCTGAAGGTCCTGTCAATCTCTGTATCTCTGTTTAAATTCCCAGCTCCTTGCTCACAACTGTTGTCCCAGGATCCTTATCCAGAGTTAAAAATCCAAGCAAACAACGCTTGAGAGAGAGGAAATTGAGAAGTTCATTGTGCCAGACCAAAATCAATAAAATTACACAGCTCCAGCTCCCCATTTCCTGTTTTCCATGCAGGAATACAAAGCTAATGACTGCTCCTGGAAGGGAAAACATGCTTACAGCTTAGCTACATCCTTTCTGTGAGCTACTCCTGATTTACATTTTTTAAAAATCGAAGGATAACCAGGCTAAAACATGTTCAAAATGTCCTAACATCGAGTAGCAAATATTTCAGGAGCAAATCCAAAACAACTGGTTTGATGTTTGAAAGAAATCTGCACCTTGTCAGGCTGAGTTATGTTGTGAATTTATTCAGTATCAATAAAAAATCAGGCATAAAACCTGAATTCAACCTTTACACAATCTTTTCATTATCAAGCACTGAGGTTACACTAAAATGTATTTAGGTGCATTTAAGCAGCTAAAAAGGGATTAGCAGAATATTTTCAGCTTTATACTTTAAAAAATAAAGTAAAATAAATTCTGCCCTTTTAATTAAATCTAAGCAGTGCAAATAGGGCAGCCTTGGTTTTTACAGCAGCTCTCCAATTATCCTCTCTATATCGGCTGAAAACAGGTAAAAATCAGTATTCCCTTTTCAGGACAAACCTTGCAACAACAAAAAAATCTTTGAAAGGTTTTCAAAAACAAGCTCAGAGAAAACAAACATGGATAAATTATGAAAAGGGGAGTGGTGCTGCCAACACCTTGACACAGCCTATGTGGAGCGAGCTCTGGGATGCTCCAGCTCAGGATGTGGGTTGGGAGAGGGATGAGAGCTGGAACACAAACCAGTCAGGGGAGGCATGGAAGCCTTTCCTGAACCTTTGCAGCAGGCTGGTGCACAGCAGCCCAAAGCAGCCTTTGGTGTGTATTTATTGCCCTTCCCTGAGTTCCTGGTGACCTGCAAGGAGTCTGCTCCACATCTGGGGGAGGGGGATGCTTTGGATTCACAGGCCACCAAAAGAAGGGAAGAAAGGAAAATGCAACAGCATATGGTTTTGACTGAATGGAAATGACTGCACCGAAGTGTGAACTCGATTCTGTAGTAAGAACAAGCAATAAAAATAATAATAAAAGATGTGTGCTTTTAGCCAGCCCTTGTTTACTGCAGCGTATCCCAAACACACCGTCTCTGTCAAGGGCCATTGCCACAAACCTATCCAAGATCCTCAAATCTGCTCATCCAGGTACTGTGACTCCATGGAGTGCAGGACTTCCTACCCAGCCCAGTAGGATCTCTGCTTGGAAGCAGATCAAGAGCAGCAGAGCTGTTGAATCCCAGCCTGCTGGAAGGGTGTGTTTGCTCTCCCATCCCATTCCCTAAACTGGCCGGAAAGGCCAGACCCTGCCTGTCCTCTGACACCCTGGGGGGGTGGCCAGGAGCTTGACTGGTTGCACCAATACAGATTTGAGTTTTTGAAAGCTCTGGAAATATAAAAATCTTATTAATG
>VWZU01019442.1:516180-529933 GCA_013397095.1 Sterrhoptilus dennistouni | reverse complement strand
GCTCACCAAAACAACTCCATCAAATTGTCGTTTGCAAATCAAAATTCACAGATAAGAACACCTTGAACACACAAACTTTCCCTGAGGCTAAATACAAGTTATTTCCTCTCCCTGCAGCAAGGCTGTGACGGTGACATTGCATCAATAAACGAGCTCCTGAAAATTGAAGGAGCAAATTTGTGCATTCCAAGGGATGCAGAGGAACGATTTTGTGGGATAGGCAAAGACAGCAATAAATCGCTACGACTTCATTTTATGCTGAGTAAATTTCTCACCAGCTCACCAGGTGCCAGGCAGCACACCAAAAAGGACAGAGCACGAAAACAACTTCACTGTGGTTCATGAGNATATCTATTCTATTATAATAATATATATTTTATATATTTAATTAAATAATATTATATTTTATATATTACATATATTTTAGATGTAATATATGTATTACATATTAAATTAAATTATAATATCTAGAATATGTATTAATATAATAAAATCGACACATATAAAATTATAGAAGGCAAAATTATAAAATGACTCAGTGGCTGCTGAAAAAATCAAGCACATTTTGGTATTTCCAAATAATTTGGCTTGAGTGTGATGGGCAGTGTCAGAACTCAAACTGAGCTTAAGGAATATACCTTGGTAAGACACAGCTTTGTGTTACCAGGGTTGTATTGATTTTTCTTTCACTGAGAAAGATAAAGATTTAGCTGGAAAAACAAGCCAAGGTTGCCTTCGAAGCTTTCAAATAGAGAGTGGACTCTCTGTCTAAACTGTTTAATAAATAAGGCTGTGAAGAATTTTCAAATGCCTTATTTTTTTAAACACAGAAATATCAAAGTCTCTCTTTGTTACCTGCCTCAAAGTAATTGAATTATAGGAAATATTGTACACAATAATGGGGAGCTCCAGAAGACACTGATTTCATCCACATCAGCCAAAATATCTGCAGCAGCTGATCCTCCTGCAATTTGAAGCTGTGCAGTGATGGCACAGATAATATCCACACTTGGAATAGCCTTTATTTCTTTTACATTATGGGTTTTTTCCTGCCCTTCAATGCCTTATCCTAAAATTAGAACAAGTCCATCTCCATATATGAAGTTTATGGCGTTGGGGAGTCTATCACAAGGACACACTGATAAAGCCTCTGCTCCTAAATGAAATTCCTCCCTAATAACCTGTCCTAGAAAAGCAGAGCACTGATAAGAGTTTCACTCCATGCTGTGCATCTTCCTCTCCACTGCTTGATTTTGTGATTTGATTTCAATGCCAGATCTTGCGGTAGCCTTCTTCAGCTGCTTCTTCCTCACAGAGTTTTGCAAAAACAAATTCAAAACGTGCTTTGAGAGCTGAATCCTGAGATAAGGTTGGAAGCAGAGCAGCTGTATAGGTACAGATAGAGATCTCAATATATAGAGATATATATGCACATATATTGATGTATATCTATTGATATACCCACTACATTGATACAAATACAGGAAAGTTCAGCAGTGCAGTTCTTCCTGCAAAAGAAATTACTCAACTCCAGCTGTTGTTGTCTCCATCTCACACAGATTTAGGGAAAATGCTAAATACTAATTCCGTGAAGGCTCTGAAATTCGAGCTGATTTCGCTTCTACACGTCGCAATTTCTTTTTAAATTGGTTAACAGAAGATGTATGCAAGTGGGATAATATCGATAAATGCAATTTTGAAAATAAATTGGTGCTTGGTAATTAAATGGCACGGTTGAAAGAAGGAAAAACGTACATATAAGAGAGAAGTACGTAATTGACCAAATTATTAATAATCAAAATATTTCTTAAATTCAACTGTTTGCATGTCCCTGTTGGTCTCCATCAAGGAAAGGTGACTGTCTAAACTTGGACTCAGTTATAGGCTCATCATACCCTATAAAAATCTCAGTTAATGTTCCTCACAATATTTACAAGATGTTTTCAAATTGCCTCCAAGTTTGCAATAGTGACAATCCTCATGTTCAGCATTGCAACCACTCCTCCTCTTTCATTCCTTGAGACCTAAAATCTTGAAAATATCTGTTCCCTTGTTCAAACAACACATTTGGGATTTTTCCACATGTGCAAGACATCCCTCTTTCTCCTAGAACAGCAAATTCCTGGCTCCTAAAGGTTGCACAGCCAGAGCAGGAACACAAATTTTACCATTTTTAGTCTGAGAAGGCCACTACAAAAAGCAAATTTATGACCCATTGCCTGGGTTAAATTTTATTCCCATGTTATAGATGGGAAAGGACAGGACAATAAAAGGGGAGATGTTTGGGAGCACAAGGCAAATAATTCAGGTTTCCATCTTAAGAATCCCCAAGTGTTTCCATCCATTTCCTAAATCCGCCCTTGTGACCAGCAGTGTTCCCAGGCTCCTGACTCTGGGTCTCCCTGGAGCTGCATTTTCCTTTCTTTTCTCCCTCCTCTGGGGTTCCTGGGAAACATCCTCTCTGCTCTGGAGGGCTCCCACACATCACATTTTAAACCAATCCAGCCCTTTTTTCCCTTTATAATCAAAACCCCACAGCAGCTGGCAATCCCACACTGAGCTCGTAAGGAAAAAGGGAGTCAAATATTTTGAAATATCTTTTTGTTTCAATTGAAGCCTTTTAGAACCAGAAATTAAGTAATAAATAGAAACTCAATAAAGCATGAAATGTAGTACTTTATGTTTAACTGTGGCCATTGAAATTGATTTTAGTTTCTCTCTGCAGGTGTGCTTTGGGGCTTTGGTTGGGGTTTTCCAGATGCCACTCACTCATTCACAGGGATTTACACACCTCAACAGCTCCTCCACTAAAAACATGACATCTCTTGGCAATAAAAGGTTAAAATTCACTTTGCTCTCTGACTATAACAGAAATACCTTTGCAAGCTAATGATTGTAACAGGCTGCTCTATTCCTGAATAAACATTCTAGGGATTTCCTGAGGTGTTGTTTTGTTTTGTCATTTCTTATTTTTTTCTTTTCCCATCTTTTTAATTGAGGGAAAAGAATTTGGAGGGCACAGCCAGCTTAGGTGGTATTTCAGTCAGAAATGTGTATATGTTGTCTTTCTATACACTTTTCAAACTGAAAAAATTACATTTACACAGCTTCTGGATATTCATTTTATAGGAAAAAAAAAATCTTTAAAGCTTCTCCAACTCATCTCCTTCTGCCAGTTTTCCTGGCCAACTCTTTCTTAGTAATGCCAGCAAATGCCAAAAAAAGTCTGGTTTCAACAACCTTTCTGTCTGTTGAAACCAAGAGAGAGGCAGTTTCTGTTGGATACACTGAATTTAGGGATCCCACTCTTTCTCCTGGAGGGAGTGGGCAATGCTAACACGGGAATAGGCTTGGAGTTGCTTCGAGGACAGAATTCCTTTTGTTGACTTTTCCTGCAGCAGATCCATGTCCAGAACCTCCTTTGCAAGGCAGGTTCAGCCCCTGCCAGGGCAAGGGCCCTTTTTTGGGGCAGGGAGGCTCTTGGCTGTCCCAGCTCTCACATCTTTCCTCTCCCTGCCCCTCGCCAGCAGCGTTTCTGTCCCAGGACAGGCTGTACCTCACAGGAAAACATCAATGCAGACAGGAGGGAATGGGTGAAGCTAAAGTAAATAATGGAAGACACCAGAGTGGGATTGCATCCAGGATTGCTGCCTGAAGGAGCCTGCCATGCCCAGCTCTCCCAGGGATGAAGCATGCCAGAAAATAACATCCACCAAAAAATCAACAAAAATTGGGCATCTCAGAGAGGATCTGACTCCCATCTCCAGGCAGCAGCTTTGGATAAAATCTTTGCCCCTGTGCTCATTGAGGTGGTCTCAGGTAATAAAATTCTTCTAAGTATTTGAATTATTTATAGGTTTCATTTTAACACAGAGTGCAAAATGCTGCCACCTCAGGAGGAGGCAGAGCTGTAGCTACCCCATTCCTGGAAGAGTTCAAGGCCAGGTGGGAGCAGCCTGGGACAGTGGAAGGTGTCCCTGCCCACGGCAGGGGGTGGAATGGGATGAGCTTTAAGATCCCTTCCAACCCAAACCATTCTGTGATTCCAGGAATCACTCCAGACAACAATGGCTGGCTGGGAAGGGCTTGGCAGGTTCACCCCAAAAAGACCATTTTTATGCAGGGAATGCTCCTCAAAGGATGTGGTCAGTGGAGAGAGAAGGAACAAACAAGGAGATGAACCCTGCCAAGGAACCACCCTGGTGGAGGAGAGGGCCAGAAGAGGAAGGGGGAACAAGGTCATGCAGCAGAAGCCAAATAAAGCTGCTCCTAAGGCAGGAGACACGGCAAGGGCAGAGGGACAAGGGCAGGACTGAGGAGCTCCTCATTTCCTGAGCATGACTGCAGCTTCACAGGAAACAACATATTCACATCTTGGAACTGGGCAGAGCATGAAAGAACCTGGGATCTAAATGGAGCCTGACACATCCTGGTGTGAACTGGGACAGGACCCCTCCCTGCCTCCAGTGACAGAGCCATGAGCATGTTCAACTGCTGTGTCTGTGAGAGCAAACACACCTCACTACAGGCAGTGTCACCTGCAGAGTATGGGGACACCGGGCAGAAACAGCCCCAGCACATTGTCACCTGCAGAGTTATGGTGGCACTGGGCAGAAAAAGCTTCAAACCATTATCACCTGCAGAGGTATGGGGACACTGGCTGGAAATAGCTCCAGCACATTGTCACCAGCAGAGGTATGGGGACACAGGGCAGAAACAGCCCCAGCACATTGTCACCTGCAGAATTATGGGGACACTGGCCAGAAACAGCCCCAGCACATTGTCACCAGCAGACTTATGGTGGCACTGGGCAAAAACAGCCCCATACCATTGTCACCTGCAGAATTATGGAGACACTGGGCAGAAGAAGCTTCAAACCATTATCACCTGCAGAGGTATGGCGACACTGGACAGAAACAGCCCCAGCACATTGTCACCAGTAGAATTATGGGGACACTGGCCAGAAACAGCTTCATACCCTTGTCACCTGCAGAGGTATGGGGACACTGGCTGGAAATAGCTCCAGCACATTGTCACCAGCAGAGTTATGGGGACACTGGAAAGAAACAGCCCCAGCATATCCTTGATCAAGTCCAGGAAAACCCTGCAGGCTCTGGCAGCAGCCCCACCACACACACAGTATTGAGTGGAAATGTATCTCACAATGATTTCACCCCCAGCCTCTCCAAGCTCCATCACCTCACCATTTCTACCAGGCTGGAAATTGCACCATTCAGCTCCAAAAGCTCCATTTTGCTTTAGAGCTGTGTCCTTGAGGAAAGACAAGTGGGACACACAATTTCCATGAGATGAAAACTGAACACAAACTTTCTGCTGCAATATCAAAATGATACAGATAATTTTTAACTCATCTACACAAGCTTTTTGAAAGCAACCGGCAGAGTTTCTTGGCAGGCATTTTATTTCTAGAAAAATACCAACACCTTGAAAGCCTTTTATTGTCAAGATATTCCTGCTGCATTTTAAAAAGCCTTATTATCAATCCTAATTATTTTTTTATCAGGCTTTAAACTGCCTATAACCTCTATGACTCCTCATTACAATTCTGAAAAATGAGAAATATTCCTATAGAAGAGGCAAATCAACTGGGGCTTGAGTAAACCATATTGAAATAGAATTATAATTCAACAACAAAGGCACTGGGCTTGTTAGCTGTAGGACTCAGTGGATTGACCAGCTCAATTTACTTCTTCACCCCTAAAATACGCACTGAGAACAACTCGATTTTCTGTGGCTTTCTGAAATAAGGATCTTCATTGTCAAAATATGCCAGCAGGTCATGGTTTCCCCTGCTCAGAGGATTTCAGTCCTTGGAAAAGCCCCAAGTTTTGCTGCAGTTACAAGTCCACAAAGGAGTCCTTGCAGGAGCTGCACATTGCAGGTACCAGAGGCATTTGGCAGGAGAGAGCCTGGTCTAGTCTAGGGTTCAGTCTGACCCAAGGCACTCACAATAGGAATTAAGAACAAGGGAGATTCTCCTCTTGCCTTTAAAAAGAAAAAAAAAAAAGAAGAAAAAAATCACATGCTCAGAGCTGGAAAGCAAAGCATTCTTTTAATCCAACACCGAAATTCATACCTTACACTCGCAAGATCTGTTGCAAGAGATGTGAAATAGCCAAGTATAAGCTAAATTAATTCAATATGAAAATGCCTCAGTACAAGCACTTTACAAACCCAGCATAAGGCAGGAACTTAGGTTTAGATTTTAATCCCACATTAAAGGGTTGCTAACATGAACTGCATCGTTAAAATCAAAAAATTTTCCCCCCTGTTTTATTGCAGAAAGCATGATCTGTTTGTTTGTGGGTTTTTTGGTTTGTGTTGTTTTTTGTTTTTTTTAAATACCAGCCTGAAAACTCAAGTTAA
Organism: Sterrhoptilus dennistouni; assembly: GCA_013397095.1. Lineage (NCBI taxonomy): Eukaryota > Metazoa > Chordata > Aves > Passeriformes > Zosteropidae > Sterrhoptilus > Sterrhoptilus dennistouni. Next base: position 523,546 of record VWZU01019442.1, on the reverse strand, counting down.
AGTGGATTGCTTCAGCCCCATCAGCTTTTGAAGGATTGCTGGGGCTCAGATCTGAGACGCTACCTCATAGCTGGTGGGTCCCAACCAAACCCTCTGCAGAGCCCCTGGCCACGAGGGCTGGTACTGGGAGGCAGAGCTCCCCACCATGATATCACTGGTGATCTCTCCTGGCCAAGTATGACAGAATTCCTCCAGCAGCTCAGCGTGATACGGGCTCAAGAAGGGGAATTTCACCCTGTGGAAGTCTGCAAACCCCCACAGGGAGCAGGAGGTGTCTGCTGGGCTCTTCACACAAAGCTCTCCATTTTCTGTTCATTCAAACACCCAGCACTTCCAACAACAGCTGAGCACAAACGCTCACACAAAGCTCTGCAAACTTAACACGCTGCATCACTTCAGCTAAAAATGAAATGGATTCTTTTCTGGGATGAATCCCAGTTGTTTAACACTTCCCAGTATGCCCAAGCGACTCAGGCAGGAAATGAATCCTCGTGTATCTTAGCTGGAACCGGGGCACTGATTCAGTGCACACAGAGAAAAGAATTTTCTCCACTCAATCACCAACAGAAAGTTTTTATTGGTGGTCCCAGCTCCAGGAATTTCTCAGCCCTGGAGCTGCTGTGTGAGCTCCAGCAAGTCCCTGGAACCAGGACACACCTATCAACATTTCTTTAAAAATGTCATGAATTAAATTATCAGATGGATCAATTGGTTAAAGGAGGTTGGATGGAAGGAAGGGAACATGTTTTCCTCCTCTTGGAGGAGGTGAGGTGAGAGCGGTGGCTTTGAGCTGCTTTGGCTCACTGGGACACAGAAATTCCCTGACAGCCAGAGGAGGTGCCACGCTCCCTTCCCTGATTGTGTCCATGCAAAACTTAGGCTGCTTCCAAATTAAACAAACACAGAAGAGTTGCTAACTAATAGAGCATATTTGCACTAATTACTCCTCAGAGTGGCCCTACAAGGCAGGAGTATGAGTATAAGGAAAAGCAAAAGAAATATCAGATTGTTTACCAGGCTATTAAATTAATGATTTCCAGGTTATTAATTAAAGGCTCAAGGAGAGGATCTCCCAGGGAAGGTTGTGGAGGATTAGTGCTGTTCCTCTGCCTGTGCCAAGCTGCATTCCCAGCTGATGACACAGCTTGTGCAGAGAGCACAGCTCTGCCTCTTATAGTCGATGCTCATGAGTCATAAAAAATATGGAGAGCACTATAAATTCTGGTTATGCCTCTCTCTCTCTCGATATGTAAAACAACCATGTAAAAGAGCTATGAAAGCTGTCCTCTCAGCCTTCAAAGCCTTGTTTAAGCAGCACTGTATGATTCCCCTTAATACAATTGTCTGGAAGTCTAAACTTTGGTAATTATTTCAAATGAAAAGGAACAGCAGGAGGCTCAGTTGAAAGGAATATAAACAATTATCACTTGCACGAAGGCTATGCCAGTTATGAAATAAACTTGAATGGGTTTGCTCTTGAAAAGACTGAGCTCTAAATTAATTATCTGACAGAGCGAGTCCCTCAGCTGTGCATCAAACCCTGTGAGAGGTGCAGCAAAGAAAGGAAATGCGAGCCAGCAGAGACCTGCCCTGGGAAGGTGGGGAGGCCCAGGGTGCCCAGAGCAGCTGTGGCTGCCCCTGGATCCCTGGCAGTGCCCAAGGCCAGGTTGGACATCGGGAGCAGCCTGGGACAGTGGAAGGTGTCCCTGCCTGTAGCAGGGGGAGGAATAAGACAAACTTAAGAGTCCTTTCCAACCCAAACCATTCCAGGACTCTGAGAGTCTCTGTGACGCCCCAAGAAGTTCCTAATAAAACTGAAACTGGTTTGGAGACCAAAGCTCTAGAAAAGACCCTGCCTATAGCTGTCTTTGCCCTTTCTGCCAGTTTGCAGCTCCCAATGTGTTCTTGACTCTCCAGCATTATTACGGTGGCTTTTTAACAAATTTAAAGTTATTTCCTCTGTCGCCCTGATATTTTTTCAGCTTTCTGATGTTTGCATTTTTGTAATGGAGTTTCTCACAGATTTTCATGTAAACAAAGTGATGTTATTGTAACTGTCCTTGTTTTTCATTCCTCTCTTGAGGAGGGACAATTCTAGTTTGACCAGTGTGGTTGGAGAGGTGGCAACCTCATCCTCCAATCCATGGTCATTGTCCAAAATCTGCATAAACAGAAGTAGGAAAATAAACTTCTCTCTTTTGCCCTGATGACTTGACTGTGTGTGTGTTGCTCATTTCGTGTCCTATAGCAACATTCCTCTTCTTGCCAATGGTATTTTGTCTCAATGGCAAAAAAAAAAAATCCCTATTTTAGTAGGTGTTGAACTAGGGCCTTAGAGTGAAGGCATTAAAAAATGCCAGAAAAGGTGAAAAGCATCAGTGTAACACCCAATAGATGTGATAAATCTGGAGAATCATCAAGATAACCAACAACTGTCAGAGCTGATGATACTTTTATAGATAGCAGAGAATTTCACACTGAGATGCACATAATCAGTGCCCAGAATTCCACACAAATAATCAAGATTCTGATGTTTGCTCCTGGACACAACCCATGGCACAATACTCAGGAATGGGGCAGGCAGGGATGCAAAAGCTGCTCCAGGAGCAAAGGGAGATGCAGTGCATGCTAAGCAGCAGGAAATGGTAATCCTCTGCCACTTCACATGCACAATCTTAGAGCTGTGACAAGTGTACACTTAAAAACCAGAAGAAATATGGTCTAAATATATATTTTATAGCTGGCTTTCATCTTTATCTTCGCATTTCATTGCTAGAGTTTATATTCAAAGCATAACATAACACCAGGAAAGAAAAAAAGAGTGTTGCTACAAAAAAAGGAACTCTGCCTTCTCATCTTTCTTTCTTTCTCCCTTTTTTTTAAAAGCCCTTCTTTAAGATTTCAATTTGCAAGCCTGATTTATTCCAGCCCGGGCAAAGGAAGGAAACGGATTCACACGAGCTCAGAATCTGGCCTTGAAAACTTCAGTTTGGCAAAGCAGTGTTACTGTTCCCTGAATCCACTGCCCCCTCCCCAAAGGGGAGAAGAATTTCTGATTTGTTTGGATTTAGAAGTCCCTGGTGTTGGAGTGAGAGCTGGAAATGTCCTGCAGATCTTCTCATCCTCTCTGCCCACCACGAGCACCTTTCTTTTCCTCTGCTTGTCTGTAACTCCAATGCAACCCAAATTTTTTGGGGTGTGGGAAGCTACAGAACAAAGAGGTCTCATTCTCTGTAAGCTGGTGGAGAGGTGGATTTTCCAATCTATTCTTATATATTGAGGTCAATGACAGTATTTTAAAAGAGTCCCGTGAGGCTCACAGTGATCCAGGTGGATTAAGGGTCTGACCCAGTGACAGGTAGATTGTGTGCTGCTACCTTCCCACAGTTCATTATTTTAAAGGAGTCAAAAAGCACAATTTTCTCATTGATTTAAACATCCCCCAAATTTAACATCAAAACTCAAATTCCCTGTTTGAAATTCCATCCTTTGAAAGCAAGCTGGGCTGGCAACTTGCAAACTCAAATGGAGTTCAAGCATCTCGGGGCTTTCCAGCTTCTCATTTGGATTTTTGGGAACCACACTCAGCTCCAGGCTGCATGTCCTCAAATACCTGCCCAGGTTCAGCTGCATTCCCATTTATTTTTATGAATGGCAGCTGTATCCTGACTGGAGCACACACAGGTTAATACTGCACTTGGACAGGTACAGAGATCAGGATTACAAAAAGAAGATCCACACGCATCAAAACGTGCAAAATATCCCTCAGTGAGGAAAGCTGCACCTAACTTGCCCATGGGCTTTTAGAAAATTGAGAGGATTAAATCTTTCAAGGCACTTGGTCCTGATTCTCTTTGAGTCCTTGCAGGTGCCAGCAATGGCATTACAGGTCCTACACAGACAAGGGCAGAGAAAACCCCAGAGGTGACTGACTGGTGCCACACCCTGAGCTCTCTTTGTTTACCTGCATGGCTGATCACATCAAATCCTCACTAAATATTTCCCATTTCTCAAGAACGTCATGCTTTTTACAATCTGGACCAAACCCTGGGTCCAAAGGCAGCTCCACTAATTTGTGTCCCCCTGGGAACACGAGTGTCAGCCCAGGGCAATGCCACACTGAGATCCCCCCAGCATTCCAGCTTTTCCATGCCTGCCCTGCCAGGCATCATTTCTCCACTGTGATGACCTTAAACACATAAAAACTGAGCCAAAAGCCCCTTAATGCCCATGTGAAACATTTCCTGGCTGGCTCTTGTCTCCCCAAGAGGAGGGATGTGCTGCAGGCTCCGGAATAACACCACTGATATTACCTGACCCGCAGCTCCTGTGCTGCAGGGATCTGGCACACACCAAGCCCTCTGTGTCCCTAACAGGGTGTGAGGATAAAAGCTGAAGCCAAACAGATGGTCTTCAAAAAAATCTCTTCCCTAAAGTGTTCTGTGTACTAAAACATCACTTACCCAAACTCTCATCAAACTTGGCTTGATTTGGGAATCGCGAGCCAAGTTGGGAAGAAAAAAATATTCAGCTGGAAATATGTTTGGGGTGGGGGGGGAAGAGGCTTTTTGCTGCACTTAAATAATATAAAATGAAACCATTTGATTCAAAACCTTAGAAATATCTAAGAAAAATAGAACCCAACCCTTGTGTGTTTAAAGCAAGCACTGAGGTGGGGGGTGGCAATCAACACAGAACGCAAAGTGCTGAGCAAATGAAAAAAGAGAAGTGGAAGGACAACTGGAGCTCTAATGTATAATGACCTATCAACACATGCTGCAATGCACACAAAATTTCAGGCAAGGAGGAAATCACATCTGCAGGGAATATGGGCAGCTATTGTTTGAAGCACAGGGTGATGTTGCACAACCCTTCAGGGGCCCAATCCTGCTGCCACACGGCCACAAATGCAGCATTTTCCCCTCAGCAGCAACAACTGGACACTCAAAATAGCAGCCACTAATTTTGGCAGCCTGCTCAGGATTGAGCTGAATATTACAGCCAGTTAATAAAAGAATTTAACTAGGTACCAGTAAAATATTCCCACTGAAAATGATACATTTTCTGAATTGAAAAAAAAAATGCCAGAAGAAATGTTAACGACCCCAACTAAACAAATAGCATCACATAGTTGTAAAAACATTGAGGTATTTCCATAGTAGCTTCTCTTAAGCATCTATATTTTATTTTTTAAGTGGTCTTCCCTATCCAGGACGCTGATAGGATGAGGGGAAAAGGCCCCAAGTTGTGCTCAAGGCTGGATATTAGGAAAAAAAAATTCACTGAAAGAATGGGTAAGAATCGGATCAAACGTGCCCAGGGCAGTGTTGGAGTCTCCATCCCTGGAAATCTGAAAGAAATGACTGGATGTGGCACTCAGTGCTGTGCTTTAATTGATAAGGTGGGGCCAAAGGTTGGACTCGATGACCTTGGGGGTATTTTCCAGCCTAAAGAATTCCATGATTCGACAAGAAGTGGTGGCATCAGCACAGGCACCTTTTAAACAGGAAAAAAAAATCAATATTTCTGGAATGATGTCACCATGAAATCCTGGCCTTGGTGTCATAGAGCTTTGACTTGAATTGGGGAAGGTGAAGAGAAAAATTGATTGCCCAGTAAATGATCAGTTCTCTCCAGACACGAAACACTTAATCTACACTTAGGATATCCCAAATTCTTGAAATATAAATTAATTACATGTCTGAATTCAAAACTGGGGCTTGCCTCTCACTAATTTAAACTTTCATAGGAAGCACCTAAATCACGAGATGCCTTTAAAAAGCACATCCCAAGTATATTAAAGTAAAATCTGGTTCGAGGCGAGCAATTTTTCTTTTTTTTTTCCCCTCAATAAATGGAATTTTCTCACTGCTGCTGAGCAGTTCTGTGTGTTGGTGCCATTAGACAGTATGAATTATCACACATTTTTCGCACTGTGTAGTCGGCCCTCCACAAGAAAGTCATTAGCTTAATAATCATTCCTGACAGATTCCAAGTGAGAGATTCCAACAGATATGGAGCGACTCCTGGGGTAAATAAAAGGACAGTTTTATCTCCAAGATGGGAGAGAAGGCTGCACTAAATGATGAGTGTGCTTTCCCAGGGACTAATTGTTAAGCAGGAGTATTTACAGTTAAAGGATTGGGGAATGGGGCCATCATTGCCAGGCAATTATCTGTACACAAATAACTTTAATCCCTTGGCATTTTTATAGCCACTCCATTATTTATTTTACCATATATCCTATTGCAATACCATTTCCCTCTTACAAGTACATACTTTTTTTGACTTCATATACAATTAAAATAAAAGAGAGGAACACTTTGAAATGAGTTGAAGAACAATAGATCCCATTTAGCCATCAAATACAGCAGTATTTAACTTTTGTGCTTTTGATCAATATTTATGTGACAAGCTATTCATTACTCTTCTCCTCTACTACTGAAGCTGTTGTTCTTCCCACAGCCTGATGTGCACTTTTGTGTATTTAATTTATAAGTTTCCATGGAAAAGAAGTATTCAAAAGGAAAAAAAAAGTGCTGATACAGCACGTGGATCTTTCTACCAAGCCACAAATCTTTTCTAGTGTTCATCTTAAACTGAAAGTAATTCTGGGAAACAAATTAACGATATAAATCACATTATCATTACTCACAGAAAGAAAGATACTCGGTTGTAACTCTCTCAGAGAGCTCCAGTGAGTAGCTAAAAGGCCTCTCTCTATATGGGGAATGCCTGTTTCTAATTAAATTATCTAAAAATAGAGTTGCACATACATCTAGGACCAAGCCATCTGTGTTATCTCTCCAAGATAAGCCATTCTACACCCACTCCGATATCCCTTTCATCACTGCACAGATTCAGAACTGGGCCTGGCCCTTCTTGCCTATTTAGGAAGGGACAGAGGAAAAGAAGGGAAAAAATTAATCCAGACAAGCTTTTTTTGAAAGTCAGAGCCCTTGTTTGGAAATGTCTTTTTACACCTACTCGTGTCAATCAGCAACGTGATCCAAAGCCACGTCCCGCAAGCAGTGGCAGTAGTCAAGCAGGATTTCTCCATGGAACACTTTCCCAATCCAGCAAGGAAAGCTGTTTCTAATTGGCTCTCTGGGCTTTTTGCATTGTTTTTGTGGGTTTTGCTTGGGGTTTTTTTTTCCCCTCCTTTTTTTTTTTTATTTACTATTTAAAAACTTTACTTTTTCCTCTCCTCGTTCAGATAATTAAAAGTACAACATAAAAAGTGAGCTAGAATCAACCTGGAGTTAAAAGGTTGGGAAAGAGTTACCCTGATATGTTTGGTGATAATAAACAACAAACTGTCTTCATACTTCAAGGAGGAGACAAAACCCAGCGCCTTTTTTTTTTT
>VWZU01019442.1:499209-516164 GCA_013397095.1 Sterrhoptilus dennistouni | reverse complement strand
TTTTTTTTTTTTTTTTTTTTCCCTAAAAGCAGCTTTCTATATTGCTCACAAATGTCTGAGAGGAAAAAAGGAGGAAAGCTTATCAGGGCCTGTCAGGAGGGGGAAACAATTTCTGCTTGCTCAGAGGCAGTGGCAGATCCTTCCCTTGTTAGGCAAAGGGAATGCAGAGTATGAAGGGAGAGTCACCCCTCACTCCCAACACAGCACAGGGGATGGAATTAGGGAATTTTGGAATTTGGGGTCTCCCCTGGGGCAATTAAGTCCAGATAATGCCTCAGGCTGCAGCCAGCACAGCAACATTACTTACACTGATCCCTAAATTTCTTGCTGTCAGAGTGTATTTACTCAAACAAACATGCTTGGTGTGCTTGCCCCTCCCTCAGTTTTGGTTTTGCTGTTGCATGATACAATCTCAAGCAATGCAATTATGATTATTTCACTTTAAACTTTCATTTCTGCCATCAGAAAGAAGAATGCACCTCTGCAGGAAAAAGGTATTAATTTCAACCAAAAGTCTTATTCAGTTCTTAAATTAAATAAGCAACAACTTTAGATATGTGGCAACAACAATACAAAAACACTCTTATAACCTGTAGGATGAAAGTGCATTGAATATTCTCTGCAGCCTTTAAATTGTTACACACCTCAGAATAAACAAATAGGCAAAATGAAGACTAACCTTTGAATAAATGCCATCTACTGCTCTCCACTGTTCTCCATTCAAAAGGAAGGGAATTGTTATCTCATAACCTTTGGACTGGTCCTTTGACATCTGCAGCCTCGGGGACTCCACTTTGTTGTCGACATTCTCACCTAAGGACAGGGAGAAGCACTTCAGGTTAGCTGGGAAGGGCATCTGACGAGGTGAACCTTGTTATTTAAGGGACTTGGCAGCATGTTTAAAAAGGAAATAATTCAGGAAAAGGATTAAATACTAAACCACTGTGGGCTCGTGATGTCAGTGTCAAAACCTACACAAATTTCAGAGAGAGCTGGGGTTGGGGGCACAGTTGGAGGGGGATTAGGTGGTGGCAGCAGAAGACAAAGCCTGCACATTAAGAGTAGAGATATCAGGATGGAAGGATGTCATCGTGGAGGATGCACAGTCTCATTAGTGGGGGAAAAAACAGGTCTGGAAGAGAAAGAGAATATAAACTCTCATTGCAATAACATTCTACTCCTACACAGGCAAATGACTTCAATTCATACCATCAGGTCAAAAAGCTGTTTGCATGCAGCATTTATCAAGTGTTTTTCCTCTCCCTAAGCATATTAATGGCATTGTGCCTGTCAAGGCAGAGCCCTAAAACCAATATCACAGGACAAGAGCTGGAAAAATAGCTGAGAATAAATCAAACAGAAGACAGGGATGGCTTCCAGGTGCCACAGGATAATCAAAACTCTGGTTGGGTTTGCCACACTCTCTGTGCTCACCTAATGCTCTCAGAGGATGAAGAGTCATATTCTGAGCAGAATTACCCCCATTTAGTCACTGTTAGAATTAGCTTAAAAACATCTGTGCTGTCATTATGGCTAAGCCAATGTGAGCAGAAATAAAGTCTGGTGCTGTTCAACATGCTTTAAAAAACACAACACTTTACCTAAAGCACACCAAAAAACCCCCAAGAAACCCCCAATTCATAAGAGAAAAAGATAAAATATGTTAGAGAGAGGAAAGCTGTTTGCTATACAGAGTTCTTACATCCTTTAATGCAGCCCAGGTGACAGACATGACACAGTGTCAACCCTTCGAAGAGATGATCCAAACCTGGCCCAAGATTTGGTTGTCCCCTGGGGAGGCACATGAGACACCATCTCATCAGCCTGGGAGGGTCTAGACAGAACCTCCAAACCCTTTATTCTCATTATCAGGCAGGAAGCTCTCTGCTCAGAACAGGAATTTATGAAGCATATCTCAGCAAAATGAGAAGAGTTTGGCTCCAGCCCTGCTCTCCTTTCTCCTTGGCTCACCAGAGCAATCTCAACCACACCAATTAAATGACTCAGGCCCTTCTATTATTTTGTGGGATTTGCATTCTGAAAGTGTCATGAGATTAAGTTTTCAGAACCCCTTGGGGAGGATCCTTATCCCCCCCTGGATGCATTGTCTGCACGGCTTCCACGTAGTCTGACACCATGGAGCTGCTGTGGGGATATCAGGAAACATCAAAGTCTCTCTGATACTCCTCCTTGTGCCTTTCCTGCTCATTCTGCAAGGCATGAACTTCACAGCAACACCCAAAACAGCAGAAAAAAAGGGAGGGGATCAGCATCTGTGCACAGATGTGTTATTCCCTAAACAGACAGCCCAGCAGCTATAAAAACACAATGGGGAAAAGGAGGAAAATCCACACAAAGTGTAGTTCAGTCTTGCCACTCCTACATCTCTTCCATCCCAATGAAGTGATGCTGGTGGTGCATGGCAAAGCAAGGTTACAATGAGCAAATTTAATCTTCCACACGTGCTTATTTATCTGCTGAAAACACTCATTGTGCAGAAGTGTTGATGGTCTGGAGACAGACATCAAGACAGGTTTATAGGCAGCAGTTACAGCTTTATTGGAAAAGATAATTTATTTGGGGGGAAACAAAGCAGACGAGCTTCAGGGTTTGCAAACTCTTCTGAAGCCACAGCATTTTAAAAAACACGAGATCAATTTCTGTCTAGTTGCTTTCCCTGAGCCAGATACTTGGCTGCTTATCTGAATGTTTTTATTTAAATTATTGGGTGTGATAAAAATCACAGCTTCCTGCAGAAGGCAGAGGAAGCACTGCAGCCCAATTTTGGGCCTCATTCTGGAGAGAATTTGGGCACATGGATTGTGCACTTGCTTAACTCCCAGCTGCCCTCAGTGTGATATAAGCACAGTACGGTGTCTTTTGTATATCAAATAATGGTTTTCTCATGAAATTTCATTATATTTATGGACTGGGTATATTTCTGAAAGACTGCAAAATAAAGAAACTTGTAAAGCTGATAAATAAACTCTAACCCAGCCTTTAAATTAAAAAAAAAAAAAAAAAAAAGGTATGGGGAAGATAAATAGGCAAATCCTTTAAATAAGTTTCTGCAGCCTGATTGCAAAGCTCTGAAGAACACGAGGCAGATAATAGGGGATCAGAGCAAGGGAAGAGCAACCCACACTTACCTTGACTAGGAGAGATTTGAAAGGCAATGGGACACAGACATGGGGAGAAGAATATTCTAAATCAGGAGGGGAAAAACCCACAAAAATAAACTTAAGGCCTCAGGTACAAAGGTTGGATAGTTCCCGGCAGCCTTGGAGAGCCTTTGGCCCGCAGGGCCCTCACCTCAGCTGGAGACACCAAGAAATTTATCCCAGTCAGGGATACTTCACCCCTTTCCTTGCACAACATCTGAGCAAAACACATCCCCAGCTTTGTCCTGGTGATTATGGTGATACTTTAAGTTTGAGCTTTCCTGTATTTCAGGTTCTGTGCTGCCCAGGGGTGAGTTCTGAGCTCACAGTCAGTGTCACTCAGCTCTGCACAGAGCAGGGACACAAAACAAATCCTTTTCCTGCTGCACACCAAGGACAACTTTCAGGCCCAAAAGCACAAACAAGGGTGGCTGGAGGGAGGAACAAGAAGGATGGGACCTCACAACCTGCAGTTGGAATTGGACAATGAAACCCCAATATGCAAATGGACCAAAACTTATAAAAATGTGAGATCTCATGACTGGTCATCCATTTTGTGACCATTCTTAGTCCACCTTGGGTGCAGCCCTGGCCAGGCCTTGTCCTGCCCAAGGTGTACCCTAAAGGCCTTTCAATAAATATCTACTTTACTCTCTGGCTCTGTCCAGTCTCTGTTCCAGGTCAGCCTTCCTGAGGCATCCCTGGACCTCATCTCTGAGCACAAGCCCAGCCCTCCCGAGGAGCATCCCGGGGGTACCAGGTGGGATGTGCCCAGAGCTCTGTGCTGGGGAAGGGTTTCCATCACCCCAAACACATCCCCCAGCTCCCAGAGCTGCAGTTCCTCACGCATTCAGACGTGCTGGTATTTCCTCTCTGCCACTCTTGCATCTCCCTTCCCCGTTTTTGGGAGGATTTCTTTGAAGCTGAACCATTAGAGTTGTTTGTGTTCCATTAATAATAAGGCCTCTTCTCTACAGGGACTCTTGGTACTACAGCAGTATAAATAGGGTAATAATTGAAATCAGAAAATTGAAATTTTGGTAATGTGTCGTGAGAGGAGAAGAAAATCAGGCCATCTGCAATACCAGAAAGTTATATTAGACCCAGGTTTCCTATCTTTTGTGTCACATGCACCTACTTACTCACCTACTTATTTTTCATTTCAGTGAAATTCTGTCCAGCTCCTCCTGACGCAAGCTCATCTCCCACTTTTTCACATGAAAAACTTCACAGTTGTGTCTGTTTTCTATTTTCAGCCTGCACTGAAGGTAATGCTTTTGATCCACAAGCAGCCCACAAGCTGATGCAGCACCCTTTATTCTTTTTTTTCCCCCCAGTAATATAAAAGCTACTTTGTACAAATAGCGAGATGAGTAGATGTTACCTGTCAGTGACTTTTGTGTGGCTTAAATATTTTCCATCTGCCATGTACTTCTACAACTGTCCTGCTTTGCACACTATCGTACAAGGGCTTGTTGGCAAAGAAGTTTAGAATGGTTTTCATCTTTTTGCTTTTTATTTCAGTTCCTCCAAGCTCTGTGCAAAATAAACTCTGAGCATGTGATGTGACATCTTTGCTCAGCGGCCACTGCCTCCTGAAAAAACCCAGACACTCTCCAGATTTGCATTTACTTAGAATTAATAAGCTTTTAGTGAGGCAGGGCAATTTATTTGTCCTCATGACAAACAAAGAGGTGAACGTGCCCAATGCTGAGTAGCTCTGGATAAAATGGGATTAAGTGCAAGGGAAATAGAATCTAGCCCACTAAATGCACACCCCAACCCTCCTGCCAGTGCTGGCTGTGCCCCCCTTGCACAGAGTAGGACAGAAGTCAGACCTGGGCTGGTTTATAAACAACATCCATCTCTTACACACAGATTTACAGAAAAGTCAACTGTGATGCAGAGCTTCCTTCCTGCTGTGGATGGGCCCATTCTTGTCCCACACAATAACAGGGACACACAGAATAACATGGTTCAGGGAATCCCACAATGGTTTGGGTGGGAAGGGACTGTCAAATCATCCCATTCCATGCCTGCCATGGGCAGGGACACTTTTCACTGTCCCAGGCTGCTCCAAGCCCCAGTGTCCAACCCGGACTTGGGCACTGCCAGGGATCCAGGGGCAGCCACAGCTGCTCTGGGAATTCTATCCCAACTCCTCCCCACCCTCACAGGGAATATTTTCTTCTCCAAAATCCCATTTAAACCTAGCCACTTTCAGCTTAAAGCCATTCCAAAATGGGAATGGGACTTTTTTGGGTCTAACTGCAGCAACCTGTCCCCTGTCCCTCCATCCCTTGTCCCCAGTCCCTCTCCAGCTCTCCTGGAGCCCCTTTAGGCCCTGGAAGGGGTTCTGAGCTCTCCCCAGAACCTTCTCTTCTCCCGGCTGAACAGCCCCAGCTCTCCCAGCCTGTCCTCACAGGAGAGAGGCTCCACCACTGCATCACTTACGAGGCACTCAAGGACTTACACAGCCCCAGAGCCTCACAAAAGCCCAGCCAAGGTCCCAGTGATGTGTGAGATGTCCATTTCCATCCCTGACTGGAGCTCTGTCTCCTCACACTGTCACCAAACACCTCTCACGTCCCCCCCCTGCACTTACTCCTGAGGTATCTAAATTACAGAAGGGAGGAAATAAAAAAAGATTAAATTGAATTATCCTTGTGTTACCTTTCCTACTACAAACTGGCTTGAAACTGTAGAGTCACAGCCTGTCCTCATTTTTCTCTGCAACAAAACACCCAAAGCACTGGAATAATCTTTAGATTGAGAACAATAATGGAACAGAGTAATCTTTCTTGAAACTGAAATCAGCTAAGGGCAATGCTTTGTGCCACAGGCAATGCCCTACAAGTCAGGAAGGACATCCTTTATCCATTTCCCTCCTCATTTTCATCAGCTTCCTCAGCTTAGTTCTCAGTTTGTGGCATCCATGACCTGGATGGGTCATTCCTGGCTGTGGAGGAAGGGATTTGCACCTGGCTGCATCCAGCACTCACTCAACCATTGGTACTGGGTTTGTGGCCAGTTCCTGAGGTTTTCCTGGAGCCTCCACTGCTGCCTGGGGGCCCATGAAATGGCAAAGAGATTTATCCCCCCCCTCAGAGGCTTTTCACTCACTTGGGATGATTCTTCTGTCACCTCCAAACTCAAACCAGAATTTTTTAATCCAAAATTCCCAAGCTTACACACTGAGAGGGGAGGACCAAGTCTTCTCCTTCAAGATGCAGGTAAGCTTAGGAACTTTAGGAAGGGGTTAAACAGGGTAAGAATGGAAAGCTGCCCACAAACACAGCACCTACAACCAGGCAAGGGAAGGGTTTTACCACAGGTCAGTAAGAAAATATATTAGGATCAGTCTGTATTTTTATCAGCAACCTTAACTCAAGAGTCCTCCTGAAATCCACTGCTCAAAGGTGGGATATGACTGCACAGAGAAGGACAGGAATGTTAAAAAGGACCCAATAACTTGCAGGCTGTAGCAACGGGTTGAAACCCAGGAGGGTTTTATCCTTAGGGACCATTAAGATTTCTGCTCTAGCCATTGCTCTTCAAAGAAAGTGACTCCAGAATGACCCCACATGGTTTTGAGGACAACACTGATAACGCTGCACCAAAAGAGATGTTTCCAGGGAATACCAGAGATCCAAGTCCGTCCTGAGAATGGTGGGAGAAGCACATCTGGAATGCTGGGGGCATTTCTCCTCACCTGCCCTCACAGAAGATGAATTGAGCCTGGAGCTGGTGGCTTGGAAAAGCTGCCAGGGAGAGCAGGGAAGTGGAAAGACTGAATTACAAGATGGGAACTAAAAGAATTATTTTACATAATCTAGAAAACCAAAGGTGACAGGACCCATGATTATCCCTTAGCTTTCTATGCCTCTTGGTATTTATCTTGCCAGTGCTGATATATTTATAGATGGCAGGAGTATAAAGTGCCTATACATAAAGTGAGATAGGATTCCAATATTGAATTGCACAGAGGATCACATCCAGCTCTTGTCCATCAAGGAAAACGAAAAGAAAAGGAAAACCAATTTGCTTTAAATGGAAATTGTCAACATTAGAGGTCAGATTATATAATTTTTTAAAAAGTGTCCATTTTCCAACTATGTGGCCAAGGCCTGGTGATGTGTGATTCCAGTCCTCTATTTCACTCCATCTTCCAGCAAAAGCCAAACCATTACCCAAGTTAAACATCCAGGCACAGGCCTTGATGAAACCACCTTCTAAAATGGTGCCTGTTCTGCCTGAGACAGGAAAAACAAATTGGTTCTTAATAAAATCACAGAATCTCAGAATGGTTCGGGTTGGGAGGGACCATAAAGTTCATTCCCATCCCACCCCTGCCATGGACAAGGAACTTTCCACTGTCCCAGGCTGCTCCAGCCTGGCCTTGGACACCTCCAGGGATGGGAATCCACAACCTCCCAGGGCACTAATTAAAACAATTATATATATATATATATTTGGTTAAACATATATATATGGTTAAACAAAGCCAGCCCTGCCACTTGCACAGGGTCAACGAAGCAACAGCTTAAATTTTACATCAACCACCAGCTGAGGACACAGAGACCCTCTCAAAGGAAAGGACAAAAATCATCACATTGATAAGGTGCTTCCCATTATCCCACTGCCAGCACTTCCACAGCTTCATAAAAGCACCAGAGTCTGCCCTCCTTCATTTATGAGCACAAAAGCCTGCGCAAGATTTGACTGTGCATAAGTAAAACTCTTGTCTCTTGCAGTAAAGTTTTTATTAGTTAAAAATCATGAATTATTTTCCCAGCTAGTCTTTGCTCCTCCAAGCAGTACATTGATTCTTTCTACAAAACCCAGGAAAATTAGTCCTTTCATGGCCTGCTTGGAAAATAAGTCACCAAAAAACCAAGGGGAAAACTAAACACAAAGTTTTACTTGTTTTCTCCCTTCTCCCAAATTCCCAAAGCCAAGACCTCAGGCATTTAAGCACAAGTAACCCTTGGAAAGCAGCTAATTCCATGGATCTTCTTGAGCTTGAATTTTGTCTTTTTTTCGCACTGCAAAATAACTACCCATGTACGAAAATTTTTCAAACATGAGAAGTCAGCAAAGGTCTTTGATGAGCCTGAGGAGAGGCAGCAGCAAGAAGACTCCGCGCATTTCTGAATTTAATTTTCTGTTCTTTTGGCTTCTAATGGAAAAAGAGCCTGCCTCCAGCTTGATGGGTTTCTAAAGATGAAGCTCTGCAGCACCACCAGGATGAGAAATGGAGATTCCCTGATCCCCATTAACTGAACAGCATTAAAAACACGGCTTTCAATATTTGGGGTTTATAATTCTCAGATCTACCTCCTGTCATCACATGCTCGTGCACACTTACTCCTTTCCTAAATCTGATTCTGCTGATGAAATAATCAGTGACAGGGAACAGCCCTCTCATCCCTCCCCTATGAAATCCCATAAACTGCCTGGAACATGTCATGTGTTCAACATTTTAATGTGGACACGGCAGGGAAAGCTGCAATTTGAAGGTGACTTGCAGCTCTCCTCCACCAAACTCTCTGTGGCCAATGTCACTGCCCCACCAGCTGAACAAACTGATGACACAGAGAAAGAGAAAAAAAATAGAGGAGGGGACAAGAAAAGAAAAACTAAAATGTTCCTTGTGGGACGTACCCCCTAAGCAGTTGGATCATCTTAATCTTCAAGCTTCTGTAATACAACTGTTGGAAGGCTCCAAGTCTGAGCACAATAAAGTGCTTTATTCAGGGAACCATATGACTCCATCAGTCATTCAAGCACATGTTTGGCACAGATTGAAAGTGAAAAGCATAGCTAAGGCAAATATTTCAAAACTGAACTTGTCTTCCTAACACACATGGTTTATATATTGGTGTAATATCTATATAACTTTTCAGTTCTCATCTAGAGTAATGTCATGGCTGAAGTACAAAATGATGTCTCTGCACCAGGCGTTCCTCGGCAGATAACACATGCCAAAAAGCCGTTTACCAGAAAATTAAAAGGGAGCTATCACACTTGATAGCTCCTAAAAAAAAACAAACTCAAAAAAAACCAAAAAAACCCCTACCCTGTAAGAATAGCTTTGTTCCTTCTAATTCCTGAAAATCTATTTCTCCAGTCAGGATGCTGCACCATCCCTCACTGGAGAGCTGTGCTGCAACAAACCCAGGCCAGGCAGATCCTTCCTCCTCCAGTGCCCGAGATGTGTCTCCTCTGTTTGCAGATGAAATATTGCTCATCACAGAGAGCAACTCCTGCTGATGCAAATGCCATTAAAGCAATCTGGGGAGAGCACAGTGTGATTAAAGCATAAGTAATGGCAGAAGGATTTGGGCCCTCATTATACAAAATACATATTGAAATGCAGTCAAGGAGAGAAGCCAGTATATATCTCAATATCCTCCCTGTTCTCCAGAACAAAATGTGACAAGTGGAGTTGGGAGAGCAACATTTGCCATTGACTGCAGGAGGGGGCAGGGAGCCTGCAGAACGTTTCAAATAGCCCAAACCCAGCTTTATGATGTGTACAGAATATATACAGGGATATATTTGGGAAACAGCTGTCCAGCCTCATTTGGGATGCTGTTTTGTTTGACTGAAGAATTACTATTCAGGACCAGTCCAAAGACAGAGTTGTCTTTTTTTTTTTTTTGCCTTTTTTTTTTCCTTGAAGAGAACATTTTGAAATATAGTGAAATAATGCAGTGAAGCTCTGAAGGAAAGGGCATTTCAGCACAGTGGGTCATGGGGCTGGATCGAGAGGTTCCCCCGTGGAAGAGCTCAGGGCTTGGAGTTCACAGAAGAGGGCAGGTCAGAAATTCAAGATGCCAACCCAAAGGAGCTTTGGAAAGTCCATGGCACAACAGCTTAGGAGAACTTCTGTCCTCCTGCTGCAATGCCTGTTTTCAGCTGTTTCTTTTCCAAGCCCTGATCCACACCATATCAATTGGCCCAGCCATTCCCTCTTGGAAAAACACCCAGGACAGGGCTAAAAATGGATGGAAACCCTCAAGGGTTGCACAGTGCCTCTCCCACAGGTATTTCCAGGATGCCAGAGTGAAGATCCCATCCCAACTCAGCATAGGTGCTACTGGGACACATCTGCTTCTTCCTAAATTGCTGCTTCTTCCCCAAAGAGTCCCACAGATCCTTGTTTTGATTATGAACTCAGCCTTGCTCCCTTCTGCACCAGCAGCACCTACCAAAAACACTTACTGAGGTGGAGAAATAATAACCTGTGCTTTACAAGCACAAGGAATCCACACAGCTCCAAGGGCAGAGAACAAGGTACTAAATATATCTTCACTTTTCAGCAATGAGTCCACATAATTATGTGACAATCCAGGTCCAGTGCGCCTCTCCAACTCCTCCCCTCCAAAGCCTCATGAAAGGCTACTTTCACTGAGTGAAGTTCAGATTACTCTCCAAAATACAATTTCCTCTTGGTCTTTTCAAAAGGTACAGTGCAATCCCTCTCTGCAGTGATTTACTAAATCTGCCTCAGCGAGTACAAGGAATCCTCAGCACAGCTGAATTGAGGGATGTTCCTTCCTGTGTACAAGCAGCAGAGAAAAACACCTCTGAGTGGGAGTGGGAGCTGTGCTGCTCACAGGCACACCAATCATCCCTTCAGATTTCTCTGGGAAACACAGCTGAGGTGAACTAGAGGATTAATTTAGGTGAGCAGGCACAGCATGTGATTTGTAGTTCTTCCCCAAGCCTAGAAAAGGAACTGCTGGGCTGAGGAGGCGATTTCCATCAGGAGTTTCTGTTTGTGTGGGGAATACCTGATCCTCACATCACACAACAGCAGGGAGAGGAAAATGAACTGCACCTGTTCCTGCACAAGCTGCCACTGAATCTCTCTGCTGGCTTTTAAAACGTGAATGAAAAGACAATTTGGAGTTACTTAATGTTCTTGAAGCCACCTCTCCTGCCCAGGTTTGTGAGTGTGACATTGCAGAAAGTGTCACCATGAGCTCTGGGTCGCTCCATAACTCCTGACTTTCACACATTCCTCCAGAAGATGAGCTACAGGAGCAAAGAACATTTATTTTTATGGTTTCTTCAGGGCAGGATATGTCCCCAGGTTACTACCACAGCTCTGCTCATCTGCTCTACACAGCCTCTGGTGCTGCAAAAAGGATCTAAAATTCCAGCACAGGACATGAGCACCAAGCTGTACAAAGGACTCAGGTCCATGGAGGAGAGGGAACTAATGCCAAAAGAGGGTCAGGCACAGAAACAAGGCAAACACAACATGCAGAGTAAATAACTCCTACTTTCTAAAGTGTGAAGATTTAAACTAAAAGAGGAGAGATTCAGATTGCATATCAGGAAGAAATTCCTCTCTGTGAGGGTGGAGAGGGGCTGGGATGGAATTCCCAAAGAAGCTGTGGCTGCCCCTGGATCCCTGGCAGTGCCCAAGGCCAGGTTGGACATTGGGGCTTGGAGCAGCCTGGGACAGTGGGAGGTGTCCCTGCCATGGCAGGGGTGGGACTGGGTGGGATTTAAGGTCCCTTCCAACCCAAACCATTCTGGGATTTTTTCTACAATGATCCTTTGCTTTCACCTTGGTGTTTACCCCAAAGTGTGTCTGTGCCTTACTCAGGAGGCAAGAGGTGAAGGAATAAATCCTCATTCTTTTGGGATGCTCACCTCATATTTCAAAACACACATCCAAATGCAAGGGCAGATTTTAACCTGGAGATGCTTGAATGATCTCCAGTTCAAAAAGCAACACGGGTGAGGAGGTGCTGTGTCCATCCCTGTGCTCTCCAGAGGGATGGAGGGAATTTATTCCCAACTCTCTCTATCATTACAGTGCTGTCAGTGGTAGAAAAGGAATGGAATATAAACTCAAGTAATATGGACAGAATTATCCTCCTCACATTTTCTAATTGTTGGAAGTACCAGAGGATGTCCAGCTGCTGGATAGAACAATTACCATGCTCAACTCCAGGTCTAAGTATATGATCCCCTTATTAAATGATGAAATCCAGATTTTGTAATTTTTAATTTTTTTTACATAACTATACCAAAACAATCCCATAAATATTGAATTTGTTGAAGTTTGTATCTTAATATATTCATTCTGAGGTAAGCAATCACACGTGAGGCTTATCTCTCAGCTGCTTTCAGGATTAAAACGCATTTAAAAGAAGCAAGAAAACAGCAAACTTTCACCATTGGCAGAAGAAGGTTTTTCACTTAATTCATATGATACATACTATTAAACTAAATTTCCAGGGGCTGACACAGTTCTTGTTAAAAATACCTCAAAAGAAACAAGTTAAAGATACTTTTGTGCCAAATTCTGCATCCAGCTTTTTCTGCCTTGATGTGCATTATCCAGCATGGCTCACAGGCCATGACACATTTCACTTCTTGCCTTATTACATCATAGATTTGGGACAAGAGAGAATTTGTTCTTCTAAGCACTGCTTTTAGCAAGTTGACCTTGTCAAAGGACAATTTCCTGCCTCCAAACTCTTTCTTATCCTAGCTCCAGGTCATGGAAAGCAGCAACTTCATTTGTATGGGGTGTAAAAAAATTAGTGGAACATCCTGAAGGGATCAAACAGATTAATTTCTGATTAGATAAAGCAGTTCAAGTCACTTGATACCAACCTACTCTCAAAATCCTGCATGGACCCTAAAAGAGAAGGGTCAACATGCTGGAGCAGGGCTCTGCTAGGAAACAATCCCTTCTCTTAGTTAGTGGAGTATCAAAAAGATAAAAATTTCATACCTTTGAAGCCCTTTGCTCTGTGTTAAGCAGAAACAAAAGGGATGGAGTTCTTGGACTGCACTGTGCTATGAAGAATCAACTGCTACCCTCAGACTGTGGGGTTTTAATTTACTTTGTCATAGATCTGTTCTGGAGACTCGGCAGGACCTAAGAGAAGCCTCTGCAGGTGTGATTTAGGCCTGTAGCACTCCAGAATTGTGCAGATGATGTGCTTTTGTCCAGGGAGAAACTTGAGGAGCTGCCTGAAATGTAAGTACAAAGTGCAGGCAACAGGGAGAGCGAGATCCAGGATGACGTGCAGTAAAACATAAGAGGTTGGAGAGGAAGGAAAGGCATCAGAAAAAAGGGATTAAATTTAAAAAAAAAAATCCCTGCAATGTGAACAACCAGGCATCCTAAGCAGGATGGGATGGTGTGAGACAGAGTTGGGGGGAGCCTGCTGGCGTGGCAGGGCCTGCCTGTGTAACCTGACAGTGTTCCAGACCCATTTCCAAACACCCTAAAAATGTCAGCTCCTGGATTAGAGCAGCTCTCGCTGCAAAAGAAAACCCACCCCAAGAGCCCAGTGACTCTGACAAAGCAGCTCAGGGCTCACCCTTCTCTCTGCCACAGCCCAAAAGGAGACTTAGGAATACAAATAAAAGAGCCCAGCTGGACTCCTTGGCCAGTTTGCCCTGGCAGTGTCAGGTCTGTTGGAAGCAGCAGGGATATATCTGTCAGGAGGAGGATATGTGAGGTCTGGGGAAGGCTGCTGGAGGATCAAATGAGCCTTTACAGAACAGGATTTCATGATCATGGGTGGTGAGTGACAGCCTTGGTGGGAATAACAGATGAAGAGAGATCTTCAGTGGGATAAACAGATAAACACAGCCCTGGTCTGCTGCAGTCACCCAAGTGCCATCAGAGAAATCCCACTGGGGCTCCCAGCAGGATGCAAACCCACCGAAGACACGGCCTGACAGTCAGGAACTCAAGGATGCTCTTTGTATCTGCATCAGGACCTTCCCAAAAATCCCAAGCAGAGCAAGAGAGGGAGACCCAAGGAAATACCAGGGAAGAACCTGTCAGCTCCCCAGTGAGCTGGAGGTTAAGGATGCAAACACTGCTGAAGAGTGGGAATAAAATTCCTCTGCTGGGAGATTTTGGCGTGGATCTCTGGAGCCCCAGGGACAGTGACAGTTCATGCCAGGCTGTCTGCAGGGGACCTGAAGGGGATCATCATCAGACAAGGAGGTGATTACACACACACCAGAAGTATCTGCCAAAATGCAGTTTGAGAGAAGACAGGATTTATAAATGAGCTCTAAAACACAGAGGGTGATGGAGAAATCAGGTTTAGAGCACAAGACAAGGCAAGATTTCTTCTCATGCAATTTATTTCCATTAGACCCAAGAAAGCTGCAATCAGTACCAAATTAAAATCCAGACAAAAGTGATTTAAACTGAAGGTAAAGAATTTTGGGTTGCAGTTTTAGGATTTGCATTTTTTCATGCTCAGAGAAGCTGTGGCTCTCCTATCCCTGGAAGGGTCCAAGGCCAGGCTGGGCAAGGCTTGGAGACACCTGGGATAGTGGAAGGGGTCTTTGCCCATGGAACAAGATGGTTTTTAAGGTCCTTTTCAACCCAAACCATTCTGTCATTCTGAGAGTCATTTTTTTCCCCTGCTGTTTTCCCAGCTAACACAGAATATTTAAAAGAAATTTAAAAGTTTGTGCACACACACAGTCTCTAATTTGCATTTTACCTATCCACAACATCACTTTGTCTGCCCTGCAGAAACAGGACGGCCTTGACCACAAAAACCTTGTACGGGTGTCGATTTTAAGGTCTTCGACTGAGACTGTAAGATCAGATGTTGTGCTACTTTATATCCCACTCCACAAAGACAACAAAGTTAATCTGGGCTGGTTGAGTTTTCCTTTTTGTCCATGAGGTCCTTTAAGCAGAAACCTAGCACAAGACTGAAAACTAAAAGGGCAATTGTAAAACCACAAAAAAAATGGAAAGAAAACACACAAAGAAAGCAGCAAGGCTACTTTTAAGTTGTCTAGCCCACAACCTGACAATTTCTGTTTAATACCAGACCTGTCACTCAGGCAGACACACGTTCTTGCCACATTTCAAACCCGCTTCTCAAGGCATATCACAACTCCAACTTGTCTTAATCACTAAACAGGAGTTTATGTAAAAATTCAGATGTCCTGGCAGCATTAGGATGTTCTGCAGGGCTCCAGAATGCCCAGTGAGACCCGTGCCAGCCCAGCCAAGAGCTCTTGTTGCCACCGGGAGTGTGGAAACACGCTTCTGGAACTTTCAGCACCTCCACCACCAAGAAAGCAGCACAAGCTCTGGCAGGGCTAAAGCTGTGCTCTGCTTCCACAGGAAAAGGTGGAATTAAGGCAGGGGGTGCTCACTGAATATCCTAGATGGAAAAGAGCAAATTACACACATATAATTTGTACGGAAAGAAGAGGAGCAGGATGACACAGGAAGGCAAATCCAAGGGCCAGCAACCACCACAGCTGCCCAAATGCAGAGCCCCAAAAAGACACCAGAGAGGATGAGCAGCTGACACAAACTTTACACAGAGCTCAAACCATCAGTGTGAGCGTAACCTTAGAGCTTCAGCTGGGCTCTGAGGGAATTCTGAGCCACGAGAAACCGGATTTCCACCCCCTCTTCCCATTCTGCTCGCTCATATGTGTGCTAGAGCCAAGTCACCCACAGTTTGCCCTCTTTGTACTGTAGGGACAAACACTTTGAAGCATTTTTCCTTACATTTTCCCATCTGCAAGTGAACTTCCAAACCATGGAGGGGCTGGCCAGCCACAGTGGCTCCCACACTCAGAGCAGGGACCTAAACCCCCACCCAAACCATCCCTCCCTTGCCCCAGGAAAAGGGAACAGCCACAGGGCACCTATTCCTCTCCATCTGCCAGGGAATTTCTGCAGTCTTTACCCCAAACCCACTGATTTGGTGCAAATACAAGTGTTGGCAACCAGAAATCAAGACCCCTTCCAAAGGCAAGGCTACAACTCCTGTTAATCCACTAAAATAAATTCCAGGTGCTTGATCAAAGGCAACACCTTGTCCTTTCCCCCTCTGGGATTTCCATGTGCTAAAGTATCTCCCCATCTTTTCTCTTAGCAAGTTCAGAGCCAAAGTCCCGGTGAAAGCCGCTGTCAATAAATTTGGAGATAAGCAAATATTTACAAAGCTTCAAGTTACAATGAGGGGGGGAAAAAGCCCAAAAAAGACCAAATACAGGAGTTTGTAGTAACACGCAGGGACACAGAGACCCCTCGATGCTGTTAAATGTATTCAAAGAGGAGAATCTCGACTTTCTCCCATAAAATATGCACCGTCAGCTGCTGCTTAACGAAGAGGAGAACACTTGGGCGCTCTGAGGATTCCAGAATAACCCCCAAACTTGCTGCAGGAAGAGACAATCCCTTTCCTGGGCTGTTCCCCATCCATAACACGGAGAGCAGAGCGCTCCAGAGCCCAATCCCCGCTCCCCGCCTGCAGCTCACTTTGAATGAACACAGCGGCGGCGGCGAGAAAACTTTTACCCGGCCAGGACACGCTTTTACCATCACTATTTGGCTTTTCCGCGCAATTTTTCCCCAGCTAGAAACAGAGCCCAAACTCTGACAAGACTCCCAGACCCCTGAATTCAGCTCCGGGGGGGTTGTTTGGAGGGGATGCCTGGGAGGAGAATCTCCAAAACCCCCCCTTCTCTCTTCCCGGGGACCCTGCAGGGCAGCCCCGAATAGACACAAAAGGGGGATCCCGGGATCAGCTCCGGTCCCGGGGATGGGGGTGCCGGGGGATGGGGCCCCGCGGGGACGGGGCTGCAGAGAAGGGACCCGGCGGGTTTGGGGTACCGCGGGATGGGTTTGCAGAGAAAGGACCAGGCGGGTTTTGGGGGCGCCGGGGGATGGGTTTGCAGAGAAAGGACCCGGCGGGTTTGGGGGTCCCAGGGGAAGGGACCCGGCAGGTTTAGGGGTGCCGGGAGGCCGCACAGCGG
>VWZU01019442.1:479940-498335 GCA_013397095.1 Sterrhoptilus dennistouni | reverse complement strand
TTCTTTTCTTTTCTTTTCTTTTCTTTTCTTTTCTTTTCTTTTCTTTTCTTTTCTTTTCTTTTCTTTTCTTTTCTTTTCTCCTTATTTAAATAGCTTTTGTGTCGGCTATTTCATATTTTGTTGTTGTTTTGGCAAGGCTAATCCTGCGCCCCTGGAACATCTGAGCCCTGCGGTCCCGGGGGGCTCCCCCTCCCATCCCTGCACCCGGAGTTTTCCCCTTTTTTTTTTTCTTTTTTAACTCCACACACAAGCCTGCCTTGCCGCCTCTGGAAAGTCATCTGAGTACGTTAGAGCTCAGGGGTTATTTATTGGTTTCATAATTATTTCAGAGCTGTTTCTGGTGTTGTTTCTTATATTGTGGAGAGTTTAAAAGAAGGGAAAAAAAAACCAAAAAAAAAGAAAACAAACGACAAAACACACCCACAGAGTTGCCAGATGCATTTTTTAAAATCTCCCTCATTCAAATTATTATTACTGACTGTCTGGGAGAATAACCAAATACAGATTATCTACTCCTTAATGTACCACCAAAACACATGTAATGCCCACATGTTGCTGTGGAGCAGCAGAAAAAACAAATCTAATCTTGAAGATCCTCATAGACTTTTACTGTGCAGTTTTTAGCTTTAATTTACTAAAATTCTTCCCAAATCTCACAGTTTGGATGTTGATACTGAATTCTGCAGCTTGGCTCCATGTTCCTTGTGCATGAAACAGTTGGCACAAGTGCTCTGAGATGTGTCTGTGGGCCAGCAGGCAGAAGAGCCATGAAATCCCACTGAAAAAATGGTGTTTGGAAGCACAGGTTTGGGGCCGTTCTGGAGCAGAGGATGCTGATTATTCCCAGTGATCCAGACTAAACTTTTCATCAGCTCTGGGGATAAATGAGCCAGAAATTCCAGGGGTACAACCTCTGTAGTTCCCAAACTGGAGCCTGGCAAGGTGCCCTGGCAGCATCACTGAGCCATCCAGGGCTAACTGTGGTAAAGCCTGGTCACCCCAGCACAAACAAACCTGGAAATGGGCTGGGATCATGAGGAATGTGCAGGAAGGGCTCTCATCAACTGCTTAAACAGCACCTTTCACCTCTTACCCCTCTGCCCAGACCAGACCCACGGGCTCCAGTTGCTCTGAAATTTGAATTTTGTCTACACTTACACCTCACATTTTGCTCATTGTATTCCCTCTCCTTGGGAGCAGTCTGGGATTAGCTTGTGTGGAACTTTGAACAGCCAAATGCTGAATTTTCCCTACTCGGCCATTACCAATTACAGTTTAACAGCTACACTCAGCAACATTTCATCCCTCAAATATAAACTAATGAACTGCATCAACTCTCTCATTAAGGACATATGTGCTCCACACAGAACATTGGTTAAAAACATTAAAATTCAAGCAGAAGACTCCTTTGTAGAAGGCCACCATGAAAGCCATGTAGAGATCTTTGGTCTTTGAAGGTATTTTTCCCATTATAATGAAAAAAAAAATCAGTTAAAGGGAGCTAGAGAGTTCTACATAGGGTTTTGCTAATCCTACAAGGCTTTTCTTTACAGTGGTAATACTTTTATCTGAGTAACAATATTTGCTAACAGAGAATGTGGAGCCAGTTATATCTTGGTCATTCATTAGCATGAGTGAAGTAGATATTATCAGACGCATTTTCCTCCTCCTCCTCCCCCCAAAAGAAACTGTTGCCTTTTACCATTCTAATTTTATGGGCTGGAAGTTGGTAAATCAATAATTTATCACAAAAGAGCCCCAAATATTTAATTAACAACATCCACGTAGGAATGCTACTGAATTACAGCTACTACTGGAGAACAGCAGCACAATTTTCACCTCAGTTTCAAAATTCTCTTGGGGAAAAAAAAGACCCCCAGGTACAGGGCAGGTAATGGGAAGTGCCCCTGCTTCACTGAGATGTGCAGGGAGAGGCCAAGCCTGGTCTTTTCATTCCTCATGTCAAAGCACCTCCCACAATCAGTTTTACAAGGCTTGGTTTATCCCCTTCAGAAGAACAAGGCTGAGTTTCCCTGCAGGAAATTGCATCCAGGTTGTGTAGCTGCTTCAAAGGGGGACACAGCCCTGATTATCCAGGATTATCATGGGAATCGATCCACGCAGCCATCCCTCTATCTATCTATCCATCCATCCATCCTCCATCCCTCCATCCATCCATCCATCCATCCATCCATCTGTCCATCCATTAATCATCCATCCATCCATCCATCCATCATCCATCCATCCATCCATCCATCCATCCATCCATCCATCCCTCCATCCATCCCAGCTTTGTTCTTCAGCACTCTGAGGGGAAGAGGAATGGAAGGAGGGGTTGTGGAGGTGTCTCACTATTTTTGGGGTTGCTTTTACCTTTTCTATCTTTTGCTGTTCCTTTTTTATGCCCCCCCCCCTTCACTTTTCTCCTCCTTATCTTGCTTACTGTATGTATTTCATTTTTCTTCAATTCCAAGAAGCTTTTCCTTCCCAAGCATTCACTCCCCTGTGTGCTAGTTCAGAGCTCACCTGCAGTAACA
This sequence comes from Sterrhoptilus dennistouni, assembly GCA_013397095.1. NCBI lineage: Eukaryota > Metazoa > Chordata > Aves > Passeriformes > Zosteropidae > Sterrhoptilus > Sterrhoptilus dennistouni. The sequence continues at coordinate 495,798 of VWZU01019442.1, read as the reverse complement.
ACAGCATGAGAACATTAAATCCTTTTTTTATTCCTAGTTTTTACCTCCTTGGGCAAGGGGAACCGAACACAGCACCCTTTTTTCTCTGTTCCTACAGACAGAGGCTGGCACACGCGGGGTGCTTGGTTCGCTCCTGGCTTTGAGCCCCTGCAGGAAAAGCGAGACAGGCGTTCGATAAAAGCTGGGGAGAACAAATCCTGCTGCTGGAGCACCGCTGTGCTTGGAGGTGTGTGCAGGAACAGCTCGTCCTGGGGCTCCGGGTCACCTGTGGCCGCAGGAACATCCAAGGAATGAAGTGACAAGGATCTCCCAGATGCTATCAGGGCCGCCTCTGAACTGAACTTCCCCCGGGAGTGCTTTGGAAACGCTTAACAGGCATTTTTTAGGCGGAGGATGTGAGGATTGGAGATGCTTGCAGGAATGTGCCCTGCATTAATCGCTCCCCGTTGTCATTCCCGAGGCAGAACCGCGGGCAGAACCCTTCTTGTCACCGCGTCCCTGTCGCAGGTCACAGCGAGGTAGCTCAACCCTCAGTTCGCATTTAGGTGGGGAAGTAATTCCATGTAAAGGGCACTCGCGGTTCGAAACGATGAATATTTGACCGTGTGACAACACAGGCGGCTGGCGGGGCCTCTGCTTATCAAATTACCCATTCATGAGGAGCTTTAGTTCACATGGCACCGGAAAGGTCAGCCCAGAGCAGAGCAATCAGGAGGGGAGCAGTGTGGAATAACTTACCTGGAAACAAGCTTAACACACAGACACCGGCAAGAAGGAGAATGCACTGCGGGAAACATGAATTTCCATTCCTTCCCCCTTGGTTGAAGGAGTTTCGAGAAGGAATTAGTGACTGATGGAGACAACAGGGAAGAAAATAAGGAGTAGAGTGACAATAAAGTGTAAATAAATCCTTCAGACTGTGATACTGTGATGCTTCGGTAACGTTTGCTCCAAAGCAATGTAAATTAATTAATATTAATTGTCAGATGGGTTATGGTATGCTATGGGGTGTGGAGTATGAGAAAAGGGAAAGGAAAAGGAAGAAAATGAAAAAAAGTTGGAAAATAAAAGCTGTCTGCTGCCCTTCTCTGGCAGAGCGGGATTTACATCCCTTGTGTTAACAAAGTTAAATGAAGAGAGGTTAATCCACTTCAGAGAACTGAACAATTTCAAGATAAGAGGTTCTGCTGGGCAGAAAGCACCTCTGTAACACTGCTCTCACATCTTCCCAGATCAGCTGAGATCCCCTCTTGGATATCCAGGAAACCTCACTGTAATCACAGCATTGAGTATTATCCAGATTTTTTTTTTTTTATTCCCCTATGTGCCAAAATGCATGAGGACTTGTCTGGGCTTAGCTACAGGGATCTACAGTTTTGGGGCCTCCAGGCTAAAGTTTTTCCTTCTCAGAGTAAACAAAACAAAACAAAAAAGCTTTTCCCTTTGAAATCTGTGTGTCCCCCGGCCAGCTGCTGAGACTTCATGTCTCCAGTCCTCCCTCACTTCATTAACTCTCTGCACAATCCAGATCCTGCGGAATTGTGACTGTAGTGGCAGATTACAGTCCTCCATAATTAACAGGCATAGATAGAGCATAATTCAGGCTGACCTTTAGCCACAGAGCTCTGCTCTGCAGACCTCTGCCCCAGCCTTCAGACATGGAATAGCATCCACCAGGGCTGAGCTCTGAAATCAAACCCTGGCTGTAAATCCTGTTTGCTGCACATACTTGAGAGATGGATTCTGTGGATTTCCCAGTCTCCAAGGGCAGGCTTCCACTCTCTGTTCATTCCCTGTGAGCAGCAGAGTGAGTGTGCACCACGCCGTGACACCCAGGAAATGCAATGCAAGATCAGCCATCTCACTGCTCTGTTACCCAAAAATTCATCCCTGCCTTCCTCTCCTTTGGTTAGGATTTTCCCTGCCTGCCCTAAAGGCCCCATAATATTGGATTCAGCTGGAATTTCTGTCTGAAAACTGTGAGTTGGCCAAGGCAGATGGGAACAGCAAGAGGGGGCAGAGCAGCCAGTGCCTGGCTGCAGCCAGAGCAGCTTCCTCCAGTGGCCATGAGGCCTTGGTCCATCTCTTCATCCAAAATAAAGGGCTCCCAATGCCCAGCTGGGGTCCAGCAGAGCTCAGGGACAGGGACAGGCTGATCCTGTGGCTTCTTGGCCTGGAAGGTCCAAGGCCAGGCTGGACAGGGCTTGGAGCAAACCTGAGATAGTAGAAGGTGTCCCTGCCCATGGCAGGGGGTGGGGCTGGATGATGTTCCAGGTTCCTTCCAACCCAAACCATTCTGGGATTTTCTGACTTTGAGAACCAAAGATTTACTCAAGTTTCTCCCTTGTTGCACAAATAAAAAGGACACACTTAGTAAGCTGGGATTTTTTGCAGCTATATGGAGTAAATGGTCCTTTGTAGAGAGCCTTGCACTGCTATGGCAAATCAACAGGATATAACAAGGAATCTTTGAAACAGATTTTTTTTTAATAAAGAAAAAACTAAACCAACTCCTACCTTGTCTGAGTGATAAACCACTGTAACATTAAATTCAAGCATAAACAAAACCAACAAAGCCATTCTGAATTTCTTTATGCATTTACTAAACGAGATGCAGGATTTTCAGTGTGTCTCAGGGATAAAACACAATCAGAGAGAGCAAACCCCTTCCACTCAGCTGTGCCTGGAGAGCACTCCCTGCCAGCATCGTTTGTACCTGGAAGGACAGCAGGGCTGATGCTGAGTGCCACGGGCTCATCACATTCCTCCTCTCCTGTTTTCCCTGCCCAGTTTGTCCTGCTGCTCCATGGGCGATAGAATTTTGGAAAGCAGCTCCTTTTCTCTAGCAAGGCAGGGGAGTCAGCTCTGCTTTAATGCTGATTAAGCTCCATGTAGTTCTTTATGGGGAGGCTGCACAGAGCCTGTTGCAGGCGGCTGTCACAGGGCCAGGGGTGAAAAAGCCAAGAGGAGCTCAGGGAAGAGCAAACAAAGAAATCCACCCCTGCAAGGACCCAGGACCTCAACAGCAACAACAGCAACCCTGAAATTCTTCAGCAGTTAAAACACACATCCCCAAACCTCACGGGATCCTTTCCTGGAACACAAACCCTTGGCCAGGCAAACCCTGAGCTCCCCATGAGCACAGACACCACCAGCACCCTCCCACCCTGGGGCACCCCTGCACCCCCAAACCCTGACCCCACAGCCCCAACATCCCAGGAATGTGGGGCTCAGGGTGGAAATCTATCAGAGTGTCCACAGGAGAGTCATGAAGGTGGGGAAGGATTTGGAGGGGCCAGAAAAGGAACATGTGAGGTCACTGGGTTTGCTCAACTGGAGGAGACTGAGGGGAGACCTCATAGGGGTCTGCAGCTCCTCCTGAGGGCAGCTCCCATCTGTCGCAGGAACAGGAGCCAGGGAATGGCTGGAACTGTGTCAGGGCAGGTTTAGGTTGGATTTTAGGGAAAGGTTCTTCCCCAGAGGGTGCTGGCACTGCCCAGGCTCCCCAGGGAATGGGCACAGCCCCGAAGCTGCCAGAGCTCCAGGAGAGTTTGGATAAAGCTACCAGGAGTATACAGGATGGGATTGCTGGGGTCTGTGCAGGGACAGGAGCTGCACTGGATCATTGCTGTGGGCTCCTTCCAACTTGGGATTTTCTGTGATTCCCTGGTGCCCAGCTTTACCAATTACCCATCAACATTTTCCTCTTCCAGCCCTCCTCTGGAAGAGGAAAAAGGCCCATGAGCTGAACATTCCTCTGTTTTAGTACGAAATGAGCAAAACCTTCATAAAACCCAAACAAATAAACAAACAATCAGTCTTTGAGATGTCTGCACAGCCCTAAACCTCCATGGGGGAAGAAACATCATTTCAGGCTTTTCCGCAAATTTGAGTACTGAGAAGTGAAGATTTTCCAGCAAAATCCTTATATCAAACAGGACATTCCTGACAATATGTCAGGAAGGTCTCCTGTGCTAAAATCCCTTTAAATCCCACAAATAACCCATTAAATATGTGGGGGAGTTTGGGAGGTTTTTTTACTTCAGACTAGACATTGAGAATAAGTGCTTTGATCTGTTGCCTCAAATTTCATTGTCTCTCTGAAAACAAAAGAAAGAAGAAAAGCCACAAATTTTTACATGTCTCACAAGAGGACAGCCTTCGACTCAGACTAAAAATCATGAAGTCGTATATTTTTAATATTCCTGTCTAGCCCTCTGCAAGCCACAGAACAATGCAACATCCATCATCATAAAAGCTGGGGCAGTAAATTAGGAAGACAGCATATTTGGGGGCATTTTTAAAGAAAAATAAATATTCCTAATGGGAAACTTGAGAGAAATCATTAAAAATTACTGTGGTATCCATCACAGGAGAATGAAATCAATTAGGTCTTAATCTCCTGTTATTTATGAAGGGAAGAATGAAACAGAGCTTCTTTATTACAGGCATTTTCTTCTAGGTTGTGTTGCACAACTTTGAGCCCCAAACACAGCAAAACCTCTCAAAAGTAAAACAAACAGGAGTCAAATGTTGGTTTTGTAACAGCAGCTAATGGTGTTAGACAGAGCAGGCAGCCCATAATTATCCATCTTTCACATCAAGTTTAACTTGGGCCAGTACATAATTCCATTTAGGCCAATGAGCCCTCGAAGTTGCATTTTCACTTAATGACAAACGCCCAGATTAGAGATGTGCTCCCAGGGTCAGTGCAGATTTGGCAGCACTCAGTGGGGACTGGTCACTGATTCCTCTGGTGTTCCTTGGAGGAGAACTCACATAGAACTCGTGTGGATGTTATATCCATATCCAAGCTCGGGGTTATCCCCCAAAAACCAGAAATCTACAGCACAAACGGCCCCTGCCATCCCTGCAGGGCTGGGCAGGACAGGGCTGCCATGGGGGCTGTGGGGAGCAGGAGGTGGCACTTGGGGACATGTTTTAGTGGTGGCCTTGGCACTGCTGGGCTCAGAGACTTGATGGTCTTTGGGGGCTTTTCTAACCCAAATAATTCCAGGAACAGGGGCTGGAGCCCCTCTGCTCTGGCTGGGAAAGATCACCTGGAGAAGAGGAGGATCCAGGGAGAACTTAAAACCTTGGAGAGCTGGAGAGGGTCTTGAGACAAGGCCTGGAGGGACAGGACACAGGGAATGGCTTCCCACTGCCAGAGGGCAGGGCTGGATGGTATTTTGGGCAGGAATTGTTCCCTGGGAGGGTGGGCAGGCCCTGGCACAGGGTGCCCAGAGAAGCTGTGGCTGCCCCTGGATCCCTGGCAGTGCCCAAGGCCAGGTTGGACACTGGGGCTTGGAGCAGCCTGGGACAATGGAAGGTGTCCCTGCCATGGCAGGGGTGGCACTGGATGAGTTTAAGGTCCCTTCCATCCCACCCCACTCCCTGACTCTGGGATTGTTCAAAGCCAGCTGCAAGTGCAGCCAGTCTGGGATTTACCCAGGACATTGCCCTTTTCTCAACATTTCTCCCCCAAATCCTGGCAAAATCTGTCTCCAGCACATTTCCCTGCCTCCTTCCACATTGACACAATTTCAGAGGACAACCCAGCTACAAAACCAGACTTCTGTCCTCAATATGGTTTCTGTTGGACTCCCTGGCCACAGTTATATATCACAATAAATTAAATGACTGCTGAGGGACCTTCCTTCCAGACACCATTATCAGGCAATCAGAAAATTAGCCCACATTCAGACTGGACACTATTCCCCTGACCACCCTTTGGGCAGGACTTTTATTCATTTTCCCCACATCATAGATAGAAAGTGCTCACTTTAAGGCATGAGAATTTCTGGAAAACCACAGAAACATGAAACAGAAATGGACGTCTCCCCATTCAAGCACAGCTGCAAGAGCCCATTAGATGGTGAAATAGCAGATGGCCCAAGCAAGAAGTTAAAGATAGAGTGGTTTTCAAAAAGTTTTTTTGCTATTTTATACCAATTTCTTAAGCAAGTCGCAGACTTGAAATAACTCCAGCACTACAGAGCAGCCTCTCTGTGATAGGTGTTTGTACTCTATAATTATATATTAACTGAAGTCTACTCATGGTAAGATACTGCAGAAAATAAAAGTATTTTAAACACAAAGTCTAAAAATACATCCTGTGACAATTTTTTTTAAATACCCACCAAATTTCTGCAATTAAGAGCTCTTTTACATATTCCTATCTATGCAACAGCATCCTCAAGCAGTTTTTTTGCACTTCTCCTATTTTATATAATTTTATACAACTCTGTGTACCATGAGAAAATTGGTGCAGTTTCTTCTCCTTTTTTATTTTTTTTTTTAATTTTTACTTTTTAATCACTCTGCAGCTGGTAGGGAGATGATACACCTCATTATCTCATTCTGTGGGTCATCTAAATTGAGTATTAAGTAATTCTACCTCCCACAGCTTTGGTACAGAGCCAAGGAGAACTCAGAAAAGTAAAATTCTTGACCTAAAAAAGAGAGGATGGTTTATATCCTCAACATAAAAATGAGGTTTTGTACAGAACCATGGAATGGTTTGGGTTGGGAGGGACCTTAAATCTGATCCAGGGTCACCCCTGCTATGGTGACACTTTCCACTGTCCCAGGCTGCTCCCACCTGGCCTTGGGCACTTCCAGGGATCCAGGGGCAGCCACAGCTGCTCTGGGCACCCTGTGCCAGGGCCTCTGAACCCTCCCTGAGAACAATTCCTTCCTAATATACATGACAAGCTCATTCCAACAATTTTGTCACAACCAAACTGAAATTGCAAGGGATAAAACCATGACCTCCTGAAATACCTCCAGCTTGGAGACAAATTCCCCTTCCAGAACCCAACACTGGCACCTCATTCTCCATGGGCAGAGTGGCACCACACAAGGAGCAGCACAGGCTCGTCTCTCTGATAAGGATTTTGGGCAAGGGGTTTTGTCATTTTGGTATAAATAGGCACGTATTTAAACCAAATCTTAATAAATATTTTCATCTATATACGAAGCTCCTCTGTCAATAGTAAATGTGATGGATTTTCTGTAGCTCCTTTCATTCTGATCTGGTTTTATGCTCAGGTAAATTTGCATTTCAGTTGAAATAAATCCCCTTTTGTTCAAGGGGCTGCAGATGGGGAATGGTCCCAGCTGGGGCTGGGACTTCTCCAACCCCCATTTCCTGGTGCTGACCTGTGGCCAGGACAGGGGGATCCCACAGGATCCGGCCACATCCCAAATCAGCAAGGAACTACACAGGCTGGAGTCACAGTGCCTGGAGAAATGTGACCCTGTGGGACACCCCTGCATCCTGATGGGCTCCAGCAAGGACAAGTGGCCACTCAGTGCTCTGGGGGAGATAATCACCCAGCCCTCAAAGCACACAGGCACTTCTGTCCCTGCAGTCAAAGGGGCAGACCCCCCTGCAGATGAGGCAAGCTGTGTTCTCAGCATGGAGCTCTCACTGCAAGGGCTGTATCAGGGAATGGTTTCCTCTGGAGAGGGCTGCCAGGAGCTTTATCCTGCTTTTTGTGGTTTTTTGTGTTGTTTTCTTCATAATCATCTCTCTCCAAGAAAACATTACACTAACGTGACCAGTCCCAGATATCCAACAATAAAACCCCTCGAAAATCTTACCCAGACTTTCTCCTCATCTATCTGAGAAGTTGAGTCAACTGCAAGATGTAACTGATGACTTGCATGCACACACAGAGGGAAATATTTAGGTTTAAATAAATCCCCAGAACACTGGAACCCTCAGTCCTTTAGGTTACAGTGATTTTCAACCCTTGGAGAGGTTTTTCTGCCAGGTGAGATGAATGATGTCAGCAAACAAACACTGTTGTGCACACCTCCAGTGCTGTGCATTCTCCATGTGGGCTTCACTTCCATTCCTGCAGAATTCCAGCCCTGTGGGGAACTTTTGTGTTTGGGAAGGACAGTGCCAAGGCAGTGTGCTGCAAGTCCACACAGGCTCTGTGCCTAAATGCCCCCAAACCATCCCTAACCTCCCCCAAACCAGCATTGTCACAAATACTGAGGTGTCCCTTCCAAAGGCAGGCACAACACCCAGAGACCTTCAATTCAATCCGTAAATTTCTCAGACAAGAAGGAAAATTCCAGCTTGACAAGGGTGGGTGACCTCCAATTTTCCTGTTATCTGCTGGCAAATGGGCTCTTTGAAGAGTCTGCAAGTCCAAAGGGAATTCCCACCACTTTGTCCCCAACTCTGAACTTCCTTAAGCTGATGCCTGTTTGTCCAGGGCTATTCCTGGGAGGCTCCTGTTTTCCTGAAGTGACAATTTCCTGCACAGTCCATTTTCTATCACAATGATTGGATTGTAGAGCTGAAATGAATGTCAGAATTGTTAGCTGGATACATTACCAGATAACTCTTTTTCTGAAGCCCTGAAAGAGAAATTAGGTTTGCAACAGAGAAAATTTTTTGGTTTTCTGAAGCACAGGTCTTGTACCGTGTAAAACATTCCCAGACAGTGATTTGCATCATGCATTTTCCTCACTAGCTTATTTGTACAAAAGAAATTCCACCTCAGACTGCCACAGATTGGTCCTGCAGGTTTTAAAAATCATGTTTAGAGAAAATAAAAACATTTGGATAAAACTCTTTTACAGAGGATTTTTTTTTTCACTTGGCTTCATGCTGTGAGCCAGAGGAGCTGCTCCTGAGCCAGGGGAGGTGAGGATGCAACAGGTGAATGTTGTACCCTGTCCTCGAGGAGGGAGAGGAAACCAGGTCAGTGAAGGTGTCAATTCCTGGTCAGGGCATTCATGATGGTGCCAAGGGGTAAAATCGAACCTGAAGCCTGTGCTGTTCTTCCCAGGAAATGTTCACATCACTCATTTCCTCACAAGGATCACCTGGCTGCCATGATTTCCAAGGAGGATCAGCTCCTGTGCTTGATATTCCCAGCCAGAGAGTGGGAAGCATGTCAAATACACATATTTGTTTACATATATTTGCATATGGGCATGGAGTAGGGACACCTTATGACTGGCAGATGAATCCATCTCTAGTGAATTCCTCAGTATCCTGCAGGATAAATGCCAGATTTCCATGGAAAACACTCTCATTCCCAGCGAGGAAGATCCTGTCTCTTCCTCTCTGCCAGACAAGTGGGAAGGGTTTGGGGTTCCCTTCTGGTGTCAGTCCCAGCCCAGGGAACATCCCTGACCTGGGAAATTATTATTTTGCTGTGTCCTCCATGGATACCAAACTCTAAATGTTTTCTCTCCATGCCAGAGTATCTTGCTGTGGTTTAGGGTGAGACTTCAGGCAGACTTGAGGGAATGCACTAAAGCAGGGGGAAATGTAAATAATATTCCTCTATTCCACAGATGTGCAGGAAATAATGCACCTGAAGGTACAGACTTGAATGAACCTTGAAAGCTGCATTTCCCTGAAGTCAAAAATCAGGGAGTGAGGACTCAAGGGGGAGAAATGTTCAGTTTCTGCTGAAAGGAAAGAGAATCTGGGCACTGATTCTATAGGAAATGTCTCTGGTCATAGTGAGCTAGAACTGGATGAAAGCCTGAAAGAGAATCCTTCTTGCTGTCCCTTTTCTGAGCTCTACTTGGAGTTATCTGTGGCCCAGACTTGGCTTTGGTTTCCAGTACAGAATGACCTCCTTGGTTAAAAAGATGTTTCTCAGGGAAAAAATGCTGGCAGGTCCTTCCTCACTGCCTTACCTTCCACATCCTCTCCCAAAGAATTGAACTATTGGTAAGTTTTTGGGGATATCTTTCTGGAATGCAATATATTTGTTCAACAGATCTCTGTCTTCTCTGTGAGCAAAAATTAACATCATTATTCCTACGTTAACTGGGAAGCTGCAACACAAAAAGGCAAAACAATCCAACAGAAACAGAGCACAAAATATCCCTAGGTCCCTGTGTCCAGCACAGGTCACCCAGTTGGAGGTTATCCCAGTGGCTCATAAACATCCCTCTTCCAAAAAATCCTGACCTTACATCTCAGGCTGGATTAGGAAAACAAAGCAGAACTATCAAAGGCCAAATTCCTGCCTCATTCAAACCTCAACTCAAACTTTATACAGCAAGATTTAACACTTGCCGTGATTTTTAGGGGCAGTGGTTTTTTTCCACATGGGATTTTGTGGGTAACAAAGGCACGACTTCTCAGGCAGTTTCAATAATTGTGTTATATTTAACAGCACCAAATAAAAACACAGCACTTGGATCAATATTATCCTCATGCTTTATTCCATAAATAAACTCCATTGCTTTGTGAGCCGCTTGTTTTTACTTCCAACATGTACAAATAAAGATTGAAATTTTTTTTTGGAGGAAACATGACAGCTGGTTTGAGTTCTGCAAGTTTTGATGCAAACATCCTTCTTGGCACCACTCCTTCATCTGCCATTTCTAGAAACACTTCGTGCTCACAGAAGTGGAGTAAAACGTATGTGACAATGAAAAAATCTGGAAAAAGTGTTATAAGCAAAAATTTAAATATTTTTTTTTTAATGGGAGAGCTTGCTAGGTAGTTTCACTGTATGAACAGGAATGGAGTTCCTCAGAAAGCTGAAATATTGGTCCCTTTTGGAATGTTAAGTATTAATGTGAAACTGCTGTGGCTCTGATGATGTGGTAACGCTATTTCAACTGGTTCCTAAACATAACAAATAACAGTTTTCTTCAAGGATTTAACTCACAGGAAATCAATTAATAAAATACTTCAGAGAAATAAGTTTTTCTGGGCTATTGCTACAGAGAAGTGTACTTTAAAAAAAAAATAAGATAAATAATACCCCTGTAATTCAGTATTTGCATTAAAAATTCTTAAAATTATTTCCTGTGGGTAAAATGACCAAAAGGTGATGCTCTGGAACAGCTGTGCTCCCTTTTACGCTGTTTTTGATTACTTGAAATTTGCCTTAAAATTTCAATTGAAATATAAATGATCCTTCTTTATACAAAGAGCCAAAGATAAGAAAAATACCTCCAGGTAATTGAGATAAGAGTTAATTTTATGGCTTATCTAGCAGTCAAAGGCATTCAAGATCCAATTAGGATGATGGGCAAGAGACTCCTTTGTCACTCCGTGTTTCTGTGAAGGAGCTGGTCCAGTAATTGCTAGGGGAAAAAAAAAAAGGCAAAAGTGCTTTAAAATACCATTAAAATCCATGAGGTGATAGAAATCTTTAGTGATACAGGAGCTGGCATCCCCGACTTCAAATTTACTGGCTCCATTTGCTCCAGAATTAACAGGAAACCCTCACCTTTTTAAACATCTCCACACGCAGCCTGTTACTCTGGATGAGGATCCGCTTCTGTTTCTCTTCTTGTTTCTTTTTAACCTCAGGTAAATTGTCATAAATCCTGTCAGGAATTCAGAAAGAGGAGTTCATGTCATCCCCAGGACTCACAAATAATTAATGTTTTCCTGTAGGGAGTGTTTGTCTTCTATGCAACACTTGTAATGGGCATCTTTAAGTACTCAAGTTTGATTTATGGCACGGGAATGATGAATTATTAACTATCGTGGTTTGATACAAAATCTGGCTGGTTTCAAATCTAATTTACTTATTTTATTCCAAAAATTTAATTTTGGAATAAAATAAGTAAAGAAAGAGATGAGATCAGGTGATTTCAATGCAGGAGCTTCTAATGAGCTCAGTGAAGTTGGATTCCATTTCTAGCAACAAAATTCAAACTGGAACCTGGGCTTTTTCAAATAATTTTCTAAAATATAAGAAAACCATCATTATAAGTCTGCAAACTGTTTACATTTTTTCACTGACATTAGGAACACTTTTTACCAAGGACAACACAGTCTTTCCATTCTAAAAATAACAGGAGTTGCCATTAAAATGGTGACTTCTGATTTTTTTTCCATTAAAATCAGTGATAAAATTCCCAGGATTTAGAAGAGAAATCTAGACAGCCCTGGTTTTGCATGAGCACAAAGCCTGTTTAGTTCTGGGTTCTCCTCAAAATATTTTGCAATTCCAAGTCCTTGAAGCAGCCTGTTTTGGCTGGGGATTGTATTTTAGAGAAGAGGAATGGGACACATCTGAAAACAGGGACGGATTCCTGGTGGCTTTTGCAACTTCCCCTGCATGAAGTGCCATGCAGTTAAAGATCAGACACCACATTCCTCATCGTTTGCTGTCATTCCCATCCTCTGGACCATAATCAGTGAGAGGGGAAAGCCAAAGTGACCTCACTGCTTCCATTTCTGGGTGTTCAACACGAGGGACCTCCTGAGGATTTGGTTTTTATGCCATGAGTGCCCCATGCTCTCTGAACCTGCTGGAAAAGGGGTGTTGAAAGGCCAGGGCTGCCCAAATCTGAGCTGATACAGCAGGAAAAAAAAAATCCATGGACAAACTCTAAACCAGAGGGATTTGTACCTTTTAGATCTCATGTGCATCTCCTTCTCGGGGATGACTCTTTCCTTTGGTTTGAAGAGGTTATCTGGCAGAGAGAAAATAAAGTTAGTACTGGAGGGATCTGCTTTTACTGAAATCCCAATTGTCATATTCCACAGAGCCCAAATTTGCTATTTCTGGTTAAAGTTTTGAAGGCTGAAAGCCAGATCCAAATCTCCAAATCTCTCCAAATCTCCCTCACAGGCTCCTGCAGGCAGTTGCACCTTGGCTGCCTCCTCAGTGTGTCAGGAACCTGCCCTGGTACAGTTATTTCTGATTCAATTTACACCAGTTTTGCAGGGCTGTGGATAATTATCTCAGCTTTAGAAGGAGGAAAATCACATTACTCCTTCCTGATCAAGTATGAAGAGATCTGTGTTCATTCCAGTGAGCATTTCCCTAGATACGGGAAAATAATTTCTGATCTGAGCAGAAATTGGTGGTTCTCAAGGGCAGGTGATTTTAACACCTTCCTTGCAAAAAGGGGTTCTGAATGGGAAGGGAGAGTGTTTGTACAAGGTGGGGAGCCAGGAAATAAATGAGATTGTTGTTGTACCTCTGGGTAAAATCCACGGAATCACAGAATGGTTTGGGTTGGAAGGGACCACAAAGCTCATCACATTCCACCCCTGCCATGGCAGGGACACCTTCCACTGTCCCAGGCTGCTCCAACTTGGCCTTGGACACTTCCAGGGATCCAGGGGCAGCCACAGCTGCTCTGGGCACCCTGTGCCAGGGCCTCTGAACCCTCCCAGGGAACAATTCCTTCCCAACATCCCATCTAAATCTACCCACTGTCAGCATAAAGCAATTCCCTGTGTCCTGTCCCTGCATCCCTTGTCCCCAGTCCCTCTCCAGCTCTCCCGGAGCCTCTTCAGGCCCTGCAAGGGGCTCTGAGGTCTCTTTTCCAGGCTGAACAATCCCAAATCTCTCAGCCATTCCTCATAGCAGAGATGTTCATCCTTCCAATCAAAAATCAAAGAACAATCAGAAACTCAGAACTGAGTTTCAATTCTGAACTGGTGCAGTTTCCAAAGCACAAACTGTGCAAGGAGAGAGGCTCTGAAGTCTCCTCTGCCTCAGGACTGACTTTCCCCCACTCAGCAGTTGTCTACACTTAATCATCCTTGTTAAATCTTCAGTACACACAAGCCACATGCTCGATTTGCTAGGAAAACATAATTTGTCTTTTATTTATTAGTGTTCTAACACTCCTTTATGTGTTGATTCACTTAAAAGGAATAAACAACTTGGATGCTGCTGCTGTCCAAATAACTCTGAAAGAGCAGGGAGCAGATTATCTGTGACCCAGGGACACCTTCCATTATCCCAGGCTGCTCCAAGCCCTGTCCAACCTGGCTTTGAACTCCTCCAGGGATGGGGCATGATGACATATTAATATTCCAGACCTTTGTGTGTAGCCACCAGAACAGGAAAAACCCATCCAGGGATTTGCAGACCCACTTCCTATTCCATATACAGTGTGATAAAGGGATCAAATGTATTTTTCCTGCAAGTCCCTAAGTCAGGGTGGCCTCTATTTTCAATTTCTGGGAAGCACCAGAGAGGTTGGGAGCTGTGCAGGTGCTGGTGCTCCAGAATAATCCTCTCCTGCTGGCACAGAAGGGCATCAGACCCATCACTGCTCTGGAGCAAGAGGTGTGGCAGAGCAGGGCTTTGAAGGGATGGATTCAAAAGAGACTCTGGGGGGAAATCCTCCAAGGAAATAATAAATCCACCTCGGTTATAAAAATGCCCTTTGTGAAGCAGCATGGAGCCACGAGGTTAATTCTCATGGCCAAACATTCCTGCAGCGCCTCCCAGTTTGCTGCTTACAAGGAAAAACCCAAGTGCAAACATCAAGGCTGATCCTTGATGGATTGCAGGATTAGGATTCAAAAGTTATATGAGAAATAAATTTTTAAAATGGTAGAAATGAGAAAATAAAAGTCGTGTGTGCATTTAAATAGTTGTTAATCCTCAACACTGAGAAGAAAGCACATTGCAAAGGGGAAGGGCAGCAAACACTCAGAGCTGAAAGAACCTGCCCAGCTCATCGTGGAGACCTGAATTAAAGCTCTTTCCTGGCAAGCAAAGATCAAATGGACCATGAGGTAGACAATTCCCCAGGCTGACAGGCTTCTAAATTGTGTTTTAGCTGTTCCTTATCAAAACTCCTCATCAGATTTCACAGCCTTGGGTGACTTTTGGAGAAACAGTTGTGAGTGAGGGAAAAGGAGGGATTTCAGAGCAGACCTTCAGCACGGCCAGGGATGCATCACAGTCAAACGAAGCTTTAGACAGAGAGGACTGAATCACCTCGTTGGTGTTTTATTCACAGCCTGAGAAACTCCTGAGTTTCTGGCTTTTACAAGTGGTCTCACATCTCCACTAAAGCAAGCTGTAAATGAATGTAAATGGGTCGTCCCTGTAATACATTTTAATTAATGCTAAACTGCACCTCCAAGAGGATGAGTAACTCTCCTGCTTGGCAAGTCGGTAAATATTTAGACAGAGAACAGATAAAATGATTGTGCTGGAACCAGCCCCTGACTTCCTATTTAGCACTAAATCACTGGAGCACTTAAAAGAGGAAAACAGTGGCAAAATTTATCATAATACACACAATATAGATACATTTTCTTCTAACATGAGTGTGAATTCTCAAAGTTTGGTAGGAGCTAAAATGTGCCTTTGAGGGTGTGTGAAAAGCAAAGCACTGCTGGTGGTGGATCTCTAATTTAAGTGCTCTTTTACTGAACTGAAAAAATAATTCACCAAAAAAAATTTGCCCAGAGAAATCCAGGGATACAGAATATTTTTTTTAAACATTGGGGTTTTTCAAATCAACAGTCCCCTAAAAAATAAATTAGCCTTTAATCTAAGATAGATGTAGAGGTGATGTTGAGCTTGATGTGCCCATGGGATTTTCCTGGGAATTCATACAGGGTATTGAAAGCAGTGCCTACACCCAGGGGTGCTGCCCAACTCTGCACATCCTCTGGCAGTGACTCCAGGCACTGAATTTTATCAGCTGCAGTCAGCACATGAGCTTTTGGTGTTACTGACACAAAATGCAATAACCCATGAGTTAAAGGGTTGAGGGTAAGGCTGCCTGGGCTGCTGCTCACCCCACAGAAATCCTGAAGCTCACAAGTGCTCCTTGCCCCAGGAGCACTCACAGGAACGTGGTTCCCAGGTTTTCCAGCTGTTCAGGTTTCTCCTCCTACTACTGAGACTTCTGAGCTTCCTCAATATTTCAGTCTTTATGGAAAACATTAGTAGTATCTCTAAAAAGCTGTAAAGTTGAGAGGTTTATGAAAACATTTTCATATTAGAATTATTTTGGGGATGTTGCTGGAGATTTCAGATTTGGAAAGTCAGAATCTTTCTGAATTCAGAGATTTCAATCTCTGTTGCTCAGAGATTTCATCTCTATCCAAATAATACTTAAATATTCATGGATTTTATCCAGAAA
>VWZU01019442.1:455106-479905 GCA_013397095.1 Sterrhoptilus dennistouni | reverse complement strand
ACAACCAAAAAACCAACCCCCCCCCCCCCCCCCCCAAATAGCAGCTTTTGAAGAAGGTGTTGCAGAGTTAATATTAGTTTTAAAATATCTTCAAAACAGGCCACTCCTCTTCCTAATTCCATTTTCTGACTCTAGCTTAGACTCAATTCAGAGCTGCCAGCCAAAAAGGCCAAAAGAATGGGAAGCACTATTAAAAGTTTTAATGAGAAAAGGAGAGTGACCCAAATAAAGTCACAGCTGAGCACCAATGTGAAGACCACAAGAATACACCTGGGTGGCTGCAGGATTATTGCAAATTCTCTGACTGCCACCTTCTCCTCCCTCAGCCCAAATAAAAACCTCCCTGGCACAGGGATGCTGGAGAAACCCACCCCTAAAAAACCCAAAGAGACAGCAATCCTCACCCTCCAGGCTCCTCCCAAAAAAACTTTTGGGGAAGGTTTAGAGGCAGGACTGAGGGGATATAAATTGTATCCAAGGTATCACTGAAGATTGAAGCTTTGGATGCAAATCCAGAGGAGCTCAGCAGGTTCCATGGTGGGGTTGAAGGGAAACCTTCAACTTCCATGGCCAATTCCAAAGAACAGCCTCCCCCTCAAAGGACAGGAAAAGGGAAGGTAGGAAAAAACCCCCAACGTGCCCGAGAAATGGCGTTAAACCTCCGAAAATGCCTGTGCACACCAAGATCACAGGGCTGTTCATTATGCAGATTTAAAGGCCTATAAACAGCTGGTAGTCCTGTCACTGCAGTAATTACATTACGGTTTTGGAGATTTAAATGCAGTTATTTGAACATTGTTTCTATTCAGCTCGTCACAGTGGGATCTCTAATTTGTTCGACACAGTCAACAGCAGAGTTGTCTATCTTGGACTAATTAGCACTCTGAGAATTTAGCAGTCCCCATTACCCAGCACAAAGGCGGCCTGAGAGCTGCAGGTTCTGTGCCTTCAAAGAGCTCTTGTGACGATCGGATCTCGTGCAGGATAAACATTTTCCTTTTCCCGAGATTACTTTCAGTGTTTTGTAAAGCCCCGCTCGTGAAGGACAATTAAAGACTGGTAAACAACGCGGGGTTTTGAGGATGGGAAGGTGAATGGGAACTGCACAGATGTTGGCATTTATATGGAAATGATGTTGAATGCCAATTATTTCTTTCTCTTACAAGAAGCTGAAGTTGTAACAACACGGGGAAACCCTGCTAGTCAATAATTTTATGTTATCAATAAGGATGTTTTAGGCTGATAGAATAATCTCTCTGGGAGAAAGAAAAACCTCTGCAGGTCTTTACTCTGGGTGTACATTATTTTGTTGGAATAAAAGTTGCAAGACCAGAGGGAAGCACATTTACGAAACTTATTCCAGAGAGAGGTAAGTGCAGCAAACTCCTCAAAACACCTTTGGGCTGCAGTTTAGGCCCCATTTGCACCTAAATAAAGGCAGGAACCCACCTCTCCCCATCCTGGGCCACCCTCCTGTGTGGGCACTTGGGGAACGGGGCAGAGAATGTCCTGTTGAGGTGGCAAATGAGCTGGATAATTGCTGCACAGTCAGTGCTCGAGCCAAGAGTGCTGCATGACCTGCTCCTGCTGCCCGCCTCAGATGGGCTCTAATCCATCCTGGGGTCACTCTGGCAGGGTCAGTGGAAATTAAACCCATCGGCCAAGCTGCTCTTGGGGAAAAGACCTCTGGAAAATGTGTGAGGGTGTGCTGGCAGTGAGCCCTGAGAACCTCAGAGCAGTAAAGAGCTTCAGCTCCACAAATTGTAGGACATCAGGAAAGAGAAAAGAAAACCAAGAAAGGAAGGAAATAATCAAGAAACAACCACAAGATCACAGCCTGAACCCAGAAGTGTCATCAATACAGGCCTGAATGCTTAAGCACGTTTCCGGGTCACCCTTTTACCCTCCAATTCCCAATGTTGTTCCAGGGGGTGTTGCTGTGAAGGAGCAGCCTGATTCCCCAAACCGGGAAAGCTGTGGGAGGGAATCTCTGCATTTGGCAGAGATTTCTTTCTTAAGAGAACAGAGAAGCTGTGGCTGCCCCTGGATCCCTGCAAATGTCCAAGGCCAGGTTGGACAGGGCTTGGAACAACCTGGGATAGTAAAGGTGTCCCTGCCCATGGCAGGGGGTGGAATGAAATTATTTTAAAGGTTTTTTCCCAGCTAAACCATTCCATGAAGACCTTGCCTGGGCCAAAGCTTTCTGGGGATGCAAGACTCTTTCTCCACTAAGAGATTTGCTGCTGGATTCCCTATAAATGGATCCATCAGCAATGGGTCTGTCATCAGCAGAGACATCAGAAGCACAGAGACATCCAGTGCCCCTTCTAGGAACAAAAACTTCCCCACCCTGGGTCTCATTGATAACACCAGTCCTGCTGCTCAACAGCATCCACCAGGACAAATCCTAAAATACCAATTTTGAGGACTCAGAGCAAGTTAAATATGCTCAGCAATGTGGCAGAGCCCTCTGTACTGCAGCCTGCAGGGCTGTGCTTTATCCTAGGATTGGATTTCCAGCATTAACTCCAGTTCTGCTTCAATAACAGACACATGACACTTCTGTCATTATAAAAATATTAAGGTCTCACAAACAGAAAACCACACGTGGCTACACGAAGGCAGATGAGTTACAGAAACCAAAGATTCTCTCTAGACAAATTTACCTTTAATGACCAACCACTAAAAGATGGAAATAGTCATTAACTTTGATAATTAATGAATATATTTCAATATTATGATTTTATTACTCATTAAACAAGTATAAAGATTAAAAATTCATTGTAATTTAAGGAGAAATAGATTTAGCCTTTCATATTTTGTTTCATAAATTATTTGCAGAGTGGTTTGGGGGATTTTCAAAGATGATCAGCCAGAATTGGGAGATTTTTGCCACTTCTAAGACAGATGACAAACTCCTGGTCTACTGCTGGCAGAGCTGGCAGAGTCATCACACTGCACAGCCCTGAGAGATCTGATTCCAGGTGAATTAACTTGGATAATGGAAATGGTGAATTAATTCTATTGAGTCTTTAAGATAGAATTAATCCTTTGTGCTGTGTTTCCTTAGGTTTATTTAGCTCTCCCTATAAAAACCCAGCAGGTCTCTGATGTAGGACAGACCATTGGAAGTTGGAATTCTCCAGGAGCCCTGAAATGGGGCTGCACCCACCTCTCCTGCACCCACTCTCATTCCCCAGGGAGCCAAAAACCTGTTTGTGTTTCCTCAGGTTGAGCACATTAAATATTCCCTTTCCTGCAGGTGTCTTTGTTAGTTTGTTTAATCTTTTCAATTAATTTACTTTTCAGTAGAACAATGTATCTTCAAGCAGCCACAGATTTATAACCAAGATGTAAAGAAGAATACCAGTCAATCAAATAAATCTTTGTTCTTTAGCCAACTGAATTAATTAGCACCCAGATGGCAATTAAAAAAAAAAAAAAGGAAAAAGAAAAGAAAGGCAATTTGTTTAACATCTTGAGCTTAGATAACATTTACAGAGGTGCTGTATGGGCTGTGAGGGAGAGGAGGGTTTTCCTCACTGGGGTTTGAAGCTGTTCGCTACAACCTAATGAGCTTCAAATAGGAAATCACAGAGTCTGGATGCCTTGATTTAGCAGGGCTGGGCAGAGCAGAGCTCTTCCCCAGCTCTGGGATTTCTGACAGAAGTGGCAAATCCACACCTGGAGCTGGGGCTCCTATCCCAAATCCCACCTGCCTCCCTACTGTCACCTCTGTCCCCAAACTGATCATTCTGTGAGCTGGGAGCAGATGAAATGTCATTTATTGCCATCACCCCCACAACCAGCAGCAAGTGACAGTGACAAAAAGTCCCCAAGGAGCTGCCAGAGAGTACAGGAAACTCCTCATCCCCACTAACCCATCTCTGAGCTGCTGGGAATTTCTGCAGGAGCATCTGGACAGATGCCAGAGAATGAACCAGGAACTGCAGCTCTCATGTTTCTTCTCAAATTCAATATGGAAATTTGTCTTGGGTTGTAATGCAAGATCTATCCAAAAGTATGTTTTCTATCACCAGCTGTTAAACCAGCTGGGGCAGTGTTCTGTTCTTTATCCCTTCCAGGACCCATCCTCCCTCCAGGGGATCTCTGCTGTCCATGGGCCATCCAGGCTCACTGCAGGGCTGATACAATTCCATCAGCCCATGGGGAGATGCTCCACCCAGGGGGAGGAGCCCAGCATTCCTACCTGGATCAAACCTGGCATTCAGAACAGCAGCACAGCCTGTTTGCACTGGATTCCCAGAGGAACACCAGACCCATCTCAGCACCACTGGAGCCTTCTACAGGATCATCTCTGCTCCAACAGAACCACATCTGTCACTGCAGGAGGACTTGACTGGGCTGACACTAACACCCTGAACAACAGGGGGTCAGGTTGTGTTCTGACTCTGTCACTGTTTTCTTTTTTTGTTTCCTTTTTTTGTACTACTACATTTTTATTTTAATTTTTCTAGTAAAGAACTGTTATTCCTATTCCCATATCTTTGCCTAAGAGCCCCTTACTTTCACAAATATAATAATTTAGAGGGAAGGGGTTTACATTCTCCATTCCAAAGGAGGCTCCTGCCTTCCTTAGACACCTGTATTTCCAAACCAGGACAGAATTCCATCTAGGATTTCTAAGGCAGCCAGGGACCTACTGCTGGTCCCAACTCACCACTGAGAGGGTCAGGGATGGTGAATTGCTTCTTTTTGCTGGGGGTGGACATGGAGAGCTTTCGAGCAAGCGCTCGGGGGGTGCCTGGAGGAGCCTCCCTCTGCTGGGCCCTCCTCAGCTGCACCATCAGCTCCAGCCTCTTCAGCCTCTTCTGGGAGCGGGAGATGAACTGAGGGTTGTGGAGCTCCAGGGCTTCCTACAGCAAACACAGAAACGGCTTTATTCTCACATCATTCAAAGGAAGGAAAAGGTGTGAAGGGGATCGGGCTGAGTTCAGTAAGACATTATTACAGTGATGAAAATGAGTTTGGGTCTGGGTTGGAAAGGACTTTAAAGCTCATCCCCTCCCTTGCCATGGCAGAGACACCTTCCACTGTCCCAGGCTGCTCCAAGCCCCAATGTCCAACCTGGTCGTGGACTGCCAGGGATCCAGGGGCAGCCACAGCTGCTCTGGGCACCCTGTGCCAGGGCCTGCCCACCCTCACAGGGAACAATTCCTTCCTAATATCCAATCTTACCCTGCTGTCTGGCAATGGGAAGCCATTCCCCCTTGTCCTGTCAAGTTTATACATTTCTACGTTTCAAATTACATATTTTTACATCCAAATTCAAGTTCTTGATGTTTTGCCTGTTTCCTTTTCTCACCCCACCACCAAAGCAACTCGTCACTGACAGTTCACAAACTTTCCTGTTTACTTAGATTGTCAGATCGCTCCATGGCTGATCCAGAAAAAAACACTTCCCAGTCAAAGGCTGCTTCAACATTTAGGAATGTCTTAGGACAGAGGAAAGGAGCAGAGATGGGTCTGCAACATTTGCTGGAGGAAAAGGCAGGAAAGTCCATGTGCTGCTGGAGCCTGGTACCAACCTGGGCCATGTTCACAGCACAGCTGATGCTGGAAGCTCCAGGCACTTTAGAAACTGGGAATTTGTAAATTCCCAAACTCTTTACAAGTTCCCCCACAGGAACAGCTGCAGCTCAAAACAGAGAGCCTGGACAACCAAGCAAGTTTTGGCAGTGGATACGAACTGCCAAAACTTCACTGGAAAGGGAAAAACCAAGGAATGTGAACTTCTGCCCTTAACAAGTTCTCAGGAAGCAAACACCATCCATGGGGGAAAAGGGGGGGAAAAAAGAAAAATAAGCAGGAAAAAAGGTGAAAAGGAAAAGAAAAAAAATATGCTTTACCCGCAACGTCCATGGGGCTGCTGGAGTTTCCTGCAGCTGGGAGCTGGATTCTGGCCAGGTGAGCAGGTTTTTCTCCCAGGCCACAGCTGGAGAGTGGGCCCTGGGCAGTGTCACCATGGAAAGTGTCACCCTCCTGCGTCGCTCCCGCTCCTCCTGTGCCTCGAGCTCCTTTGCTCTGTCCCTCGAACCGGGGAATTCGTAATCACCTTGGAGAGATTTAAAAGTTCGTTAGGAGCGCATGGCTAATTTTTTATTGGGTTCTCCACCTCATTAGACAGAGAGGGCAATTCCTGAAATAAGAAAGCCAGGCTGTTATTAATAGGCCTCATTAGGCAGAAGAGATCAGATCTAATGGTGGCTGCCCTGTGACACCCAGAGTGTCTCTCACATTATCCAGATCTCACATGGAAGGAAATCACAATTTAAACTCTCGGACACTCAGCTCTCTTTGCTGGTGCTTCCCAAAGCTTGTGCCATGGAAAGCCAGGGATATCTTGCTGTGACCTGCAGTTGGAGTTCATTCCAATTTATTGCAATAAACACCAGATTGTTACGGGCTTTAACCAAAAATCATTTCCCTTTCACCACAGTCAGTCTTTCATCAGCACCACTTGCTTTTTTCCTTTGTTTTTAATCCAGTTTGCTTTCTGACATTCCTACAGATCCATTTGCCAGTGGAAAGACTCGATTAAAAAAAATAATCAACAGGAGGTTGTTGTGCATAATAGGGCATTATTATGAAAGCTGTCAATTCACATTGAGAAAAAGAGATTATTTTCTAGGCTCTAATTAAGTTTTAATGCTCACTGACTGATACTCCTTGCACAAATTATGACCAAAAGAGGCTGTGTGCTCAAAGATCAGATTCTCATTCAGAGAACAGAACGAATCCAAAATAACAGAGGAACTTCGGAAGGGCTCCATATGAACTATTTGAAAAGTCACACTGGAGTGCTCCTTCCTTGCCAAATAATTTGATTTCTAGAACTAAATATCTGGGAATAAAGCCCATTACTGTTTTATTTCAATTTTTGGTTACAATAAACTTAAAATATTTTCCTCTTTATGACATATTGTACATATTATATTCTACTTAAAAAACATATTAAAAAGATCTGTGTTGGGTACATTTGCCTTACAAAAGCTTGAGCTGTATTTCCTCCCTAACACAGTTTCTCACCAACATTTTGGAATAAACCTTGAAACCTGTGAACACAAAATTAAATTCCTCCCTAAGCCAGGTTTACAGAGGTGTGGATTAAATTGGGCTTTGCCAGATCTCAGTGGATGCTTCACTTTTGTAAAACAAAGTCGCTTCCAGTTAGGGGAATGCCATGATTTAACCTCAGGCACTAAAAACAGCATTTAGGCTTCTAAATGTGTGACATTAAGTGGCTTTATGCTCAATAGTGAGTTTCTGACCTGCCTACCAAAAATTCTCTTCAGAAAAAACAGCTGTAAGGAAAAAAGCTTCTATGATCATTACGACATTTTTAAGGAATAAGTTTCTCACAAACATATTGATACTAAACCCAAATTATTCTCAGATGTCTTCTGCAGAAATACCTGGTGCATGCACACAGCTGCTGGTGTCATCTGCTGGTGTCAGCTGTGAGAATAAATGTTGGAAGTAAGACATCCCAGACACTGCTGCACCCAAAGAAATTATGTTTTACAAGCCGAAATCATGTTAACAATCATAGTTCAGATTGTTGTGTCAAAAAAAAAAAAGGTGAAGGAGAGAAAGAAAGATATCAGAACAAGATTGTAAATATAACCTCACTACTGGTATTACTTCGTTAGGCAGGGGCTCCTTGACTTTGCAATTTTAATGCTTTTTCAAGATTTTCATGGGAATCTAAGCCTATCTTGGTCATTTTAATCTTGTTTTCTATTAACCATAGCAATGTATACAGTCAGATCAGCTGATTGATCTCTCACCAGATGACTCACACTCAGCACTTAAAGCTGGACAAAAATGGCCTGACTTTCCATTATTTCACTTTTTTTTTCTTTGAGACTGATCTCATCTTATTATTGAAACCATATTCCTGACAACCACAGTAGGATTTGTACCTTACTTTTTAGAAGCTGCTTTTGCCCGTGAACATTTTCTTCCCCGAGGATTCTTGATGACGCCTTTATGTTGCACATGCTCCTGGAGACAGACATTTTTGGTTTCAGGACACTCTGTGCTTGGATCTCTTTGGCTTTGGAGGTGTCTTTGGAGGGATCTGCCCTGTTAGATGAGCCATCAGTAGCAGCAGCAATGGTTTCTCTGGAGGCTGCATCTGGAAGGGAGCCAGGGGCTGTTGTGCTGCTCCTCCTCCTGCTTCCCAACATCATTGGTGTTCCTGTGAAAAACAGAAAAACAATCCCAGATCCTATAGCATCGGATTTTTTTATTTTTTCTCAGCCTTCTAATCCATGTAATTTTTATTGGCATTGCAGGATGCTGAAGTTGTAGGGGCTGAGCAATGCCCTTTTTATCAAAAACTTTTATGTCAAAGCTTTGTACGAGCTGGACCTTTTGGGTCCAGGTGGTTCCTGCTGTGACTTTGTACAGAACCAGACTGGGGCACTGAAAATGTCGGGGATGGGAGATGCTTCTGAGGCAACCACTGGAGAGGGGTTTAAAACCTGATCTCAAAATTTGTTAGGCCTTGGTTTTCATCACAGCCACCACTGAATCCATAACAATGATTTTGATGAGGTTTAAACACTTTCAAATCCTAGAATCCTGAAACACTTCCAATTGAAATTTATCTTAAAGCCCATCCTATTCCACCCCCTGCCATGGGCAGGGACACCTTCCGCTTTCCAGGCTGCTCCAAGCCCCAATGTCCAGCCTGGCCTTGGACCTTCCAGGGATCCAGGGGCAGCCACAGCTGCTCTGGGCACCCTGTGCCAGGGCCTGCCCACCCTCACAGGGAACAATTCCTGCCCAACATCCCATCTAACCCTCCCTCTGGCAGTGGGAAGCCATTCCTCTTGTCCTGTCATTCCTGGCCCTTGTAAAGATTCCTTAGTCTTTCTTGTTGTCTTTTTAAAATGCAGATTTAACATAGTTCTTTCTCTGCTCACTCTTTCCCATGTCTTGGTTGAGGACAGAGTGAAGATTAGAAATGTTTTTGTCCTTTGAGCCAATTAATGACAAAGAGTGAAATGGCACTGCAGGGATTTAAAGAATTTGTGGATGTGGCACTTGGGGACACGGGTTAGTGATGGGCTTGGCAGTGCTGGGGTGATGGTTGTTCTCGATGATCGTGAAGGGGTTTTTCCAACCTAAATGATTCTGTGCTTCTATGATTCTGTGTTTGACACTTCCTTATCTCAAAGTCACTCACAAAAATCAGATCCTGCTGTGTGGGAAGTTTTCAGTTCACTTTCCCAATCCTTAATCCACTCACAATAGATAAGAAATATTCTTTTTCACAACATGATAATTTCCTATGCATTTTAGCGACCTGACTGGCTCACGTCTTTTTTTTGACTATCCAGTATTTCTGAGGAAATCAGAGGCATTAAGATACAGCATTTACTGTTTTTCCCTTTCCCTGCAGATCAGAGCTTGGAGCACGAAATCACAGAATTGTTTAGGTTGGCAAAGCCCTCTGAGATCGTCGACTCCAACCATAACATCTTGAGCTCCTTTCTGTAACTGCCCATACAGTGAGAGGAGTCAGCTCCTCAGGGGATCCTCTAGTGAGGGATCCCTGAAGATCAGCACAAACAGGAAAAAAAACAAACCTTGTTTTTAATTAAATTCATTGAGATGAACCCCATCCAAAGCAATTTCACAGCCTTACAGAAAATCCGGTCAAAGCAAGGAGATGCATGCAGACTTCCCAAACTCTAGGGTAGTATCCAAGCTCTCCTGCTCTCAGACAGAACTTATTTTTCTCTGTGCTTTTCATACATTGCAAATATTTCCCTTATCTTTTGTCACAACCAAGCTCTTTTCTCAGATGGAAATGCTCTCAAGAAATTGGACAGACTCAATTCTGCGCATCCCCTCAGAGCTCATGCAAGGGACCTGTTCCCTCATTCCCTGACCAACCCCATCTTTGCAGTCACACAAAAATGTCTTATAGTACAGAGAGAGGAGGGGAAAACACTGGGATGGATTAATGGGGTCATGGACTCAAAGGGTGGCTGTGGGAGGAGGCAGGAACAAGCAGTGGGGTAGGAGAAGATGAAGAAAGCAGCAGGTAGCACTGAGTAACTGCAGAGCAGCAGGGGAGGAAGTCCTTTCATTCAGACAGCCAAGAAATCAGATGGATAGAGGGGGAAAAAAAGGAAGGGAGCTAAGCCACAGGAAGGACCTGAATGGAAAACAGATTATCTCATTAAATCACCTTTTAAATTAAAATAGTTTACTGGCCAGCAGTAAACAGAGAGGAGAAGAAAGAGGAAAGGAGGAAAGAGTTTCTACTCATCCATGGCAGCATCACAGTGGGAGATAATTTGCCTTCATATCAAGAAATGGTCTGTGCAGCAAATGTGTGTTGTGAAGCCAAACAGCTTCACTGTCAAATTGCTGAAGCCAATGCTGTGTCCCCAGGAGGGACCTTTTGCTGCTGCTGGGCTCCCCAAAATCAGCAGGAGTCATAAGAGGGGTCAAAATGGGCTGTAAGGGAGAAGGGTGGAGACTAGAGTGAGGGAAGGAGAAGGCTCCAAGTCACATCTCCCCTCTCTAACTCAGAATATTGATCTGAACACAAGAAAGAAGAGCTGCCTGGAGTAGTCACACTCCATTTGCTCCTAACTACCAGACTAGCGCTCCATGGATATTGGCTTCCAAGTGTAAGTACAGCAACCTTCAAGAATGGACAATTAAGCTCCAGGAAATTTCTTACACGTTGAGCAAATGGAGAAAACCTTCCCTTCTCTCTGCACCACTTCCCTGCTAAAAGAACCACCACCAGTGGCATCCTCCCAAGGTCTGGGGGTCCCTGTGAAGATGTTGATTGGGAGACTAGGAAAAGAAATGCATGAACAAAACTAAGAATGGGGCCTAAAATTAGAAAAAGGGGATGGGTGCTTCTTAGCATTTTATGATAAAAGGTCGCCTTGAGAAAGAATTAAAAAACCCCATGATTCCTGATGAAATTCAGGAATAAAATCAACACACCCTTTCCTGCATGAAGAGTGTCTTCCTTGTGGGTCTGGTTCTAATATTCTAACTAAATCTTAATCCTTATTAGATTCACAGTATGGTGGGGATTTTTTTTTTTTGTGGTAGTTAATTAAGGCAATAAAAAAGGTGCATCTCGTTCTTGTCTAACACTGAAGGCAATCAGAATAATAACAGAGTCAATTTGCTAAATTCTTTCTTCCAGCTCCCTCTGGAATTAACCTTTCCCTTCCAAAGGTGCACCCAGGTGCAGCCAATCCCCGGGAAAACAGAGCAAAGCAAACCAGACAGGGGCTCTAAAAATCAACTCCCTCATCCTCAAAGCAGCTCTCAGTTACTTTAACGAACACAGATGCAAATGATATTTAGGAATAGAAAAAAAAACAAAAAAAAACCACAAAAAAACCCCAAGAACAAGGGAAAGGTATTTAAAGGTAAGATCACAGTGTTTCACTCTGTACACCCTGGGCCCGTTTTTAATATTCTGTGTGGGGAATTAGGGCTGTTACTCTCATTAAGACTATCTGGAATTGTATATCTAAATCCCTCCACCAACCCAACTTGAAACATATATGCCCCACTGAGAATAGCCAGAATTGCAACTGGATGACCAGAAATAGATGTTTTTTCTATTATCCCAGCTGAGAAAAGGCTTTAAAACTAATGAACAAAGACATGCAAGTGTAATGCTTTGGGAGATATGGGAGAGCAAAACTCAAAGAAACAGAAAGCAGAATGACTCCATTAATAAAATTCAGCTAGTACAGATTGTAGTTGTAGAAGTTCAGCTGCTTATAGAAGCAAATTTAAGGAACAAAATCATAATTACATCTGGAGAAGAGTAATTTCTGCCCTGTGCAAGAAAGATGACAACAGCTCAATTTTTAAATAATGACTTAGTGAAAACCATACGATATTGGAGGAGTTAAAAATATTCTGTAAAACCAAGGGTAGGTTTTCAAAAGCTCCTTAAAAAAAAAAAAGAATCCTTGATCTTGGAGTAAAATAAGTATATTGTTTTACTGTAAAGTATCTTTTTACATTTCCCCCTCTTTCCCTTCAGGGGGTTTTGCTAACGGGAAGTGACCCTGCATTACAGCAGGTTAAACTTGCCTTTCCTTGAGACACACACAATCCAGGCAAACATCCCCTGCTCCATTGTTACTGCTTCTTTTTTCCCCATTTCACTTTACAGCAGGATAATTCAGCTTTTCATCCTTGCATACAACAGTCTCCCCAGTGTTCCAGTGGGGATTTTTGATGATTTGTGACAAAGTACTTCTTTGAAACTCGCCAAAGTTCATTTTAGCAGAGGCAGGGCTGCAAATCCTCCCCGGCCACCAAGTCAGCCCAAGAGGTGGCTGGGGAAGGGACACTCAGAACTGATTCCCTCTGTGTCTCTAATGAGATCAGACATCAGTACTGGAGATAGCTTTACATTACAGACCACCTGCTGGAGGGTTTGTTTTAATTTAATAAAAGCCCCACATCCTGAGCTGCTGAGCTCTCCCAGACCTCCGTGCTGGGAGCTGATGCTGCCAACACCCCAAGCAGAGAGGAGCAGGAATTAACATTCCTTAAATGTGAGAAACTTCTGCCTCCTTCAAGATTTAGACCCAGTTGTGGAGACCCACATATGCCTCAAGCAGCCATCCATAATCCCAAGCAAGACTCCAGCCTCTGCCTGACAAAGACTGATGGCTCAGCCCTTATCATGAATCAAGGGTTGGCACAGCTAAGCCACGCAATCTTAGATATGAGCAAACAGAGCACATCATCTCAACAGCCTGGTAACCCAGAGAAATGGAAACACTAAGAACCATGACAGCGTTATTAGTTATGCCAGGGTTTGTCAAGGGATGCAAGATAGGACGAAGGATTTATTTTTCAGATCGCTGCCGAGGAAAAGGCATCACTTGTAATCAGTCAATGAGCTGCAGTCAGCCAGGGGTGCCACGAAATTCACATGTTTGGACTAAAATTCCTGCTGACCAGCAATGAGACTTTTGTCCCAGACTGCCTCCTGATGCTTCTCAAATTACTCATTTGCAAGAGGCAGCATCAGCTACTGCTCGGCATTAACATCCATGGAAACTACCTGAATTCCTGGTAATGTAGCTCTGCCCACGCTCTCTGTTCAAAATGTGATGTTTAACAAGGACTTGATTCACCTTTCGATAAAAACCTGGGGCTGGGCCCTGTCCTCTGCTCCATTTCCAGAATTGTCAAGATCCAAAGTCAAGGTAACTTTGCAGGCTTGAAGAGAGAGGCTCAGCCAGCCCATTCCTCCCAATGCATGTGTCATTGCACCTGTATTAATGCTTCTTCAAACAGCCCTGCCTGGTGGGGTAAAGCCTAATTACCTCACCCATATCAACACCACCTCAAGCCAGGAGTCTAGATTAAAAAAAAATTATCTCTAACAGAAAAGCTGCTCTTTTTTCTAGCTACCTCTTTTGGGTTTGTTGCTTTTTTTTAAACTATGTTGACAGCTGTGGCCACATTTCTCAAAAGGAAGAGGCTTTCTTTCGGCAAAAGCTAATATTTGACTGTAGAAAGTTGTAATCATTTAAAACAGAAAGTGTACCTAAGAGCTGTTAGGCTTCAAACCTATAATCAGTCCTAAGAAGGAAAAGCTTCTTAATGTCAAGAAACAGCTTGTTTACAGAAGGCTTTGGGCAAAATTAGTGCAGTGGCTTCAGAGCAAACAATCCCAAACCCAGCTAATCAGCAGCCCCTAATAATCAGCCTCTCCTTGCTGAAGGCCAATTTATTTTCTCAAAGCACTTTGCAAGTAGTTAATTGACCTTCTCCCTTGGTGTTAAACAAGGGAACACCAATTATTCCAGGGAGGGAATGAGGACACACGTGTTGTACCCAATCTGGCTGCCATGGAGAGCTTTGGTGGAAGAAGGGTTTTGGTGGCTGCACCACAAAATCCTGCAATTTAACAGCCTCCCGTTGCACCAGGGTAGGTTGAGATTGGGCAGCAGGAAAAATTTCTTCACTGACAGAGTGGTTAACCCCAGAAGAAGCTTCCCAGGTGGAGTCAGCATTCCTGGAAGTGTTCCAAAAAGTAGTAGATGTGTCACTTGGTGACAGGGTTTAGTTGACATGGTGATCTTGGAGGACTTTTTCCAACTTTCTTGACCCTGTGATTCTGTGAGAAGGAGACTTTCCTGCCTGGCACCTACTGGACATCACTTTGCACTTGGAATCGTGAGAGGGTATAATTGCAGCAGAATATTTTAGTGGGCAGCTAATAACCCACCCACACGATTTGAGGTGACTGCTCACACCACTGAGCTCCCAGTACCCTGCTGCTCAACTACAGTGTTTGTATATTTTAGTAACATGTTCCCCTTTTTCCTTCCTATGAGCTGGGAGAGGATGAAAAGAAGGAATATTTACTGCTGTACTTTCGAGACATTCCCTGTGATAGCCACGGATGCAGAACCTCTGAGTTAGAAATCCATGTTTGCATTTCCAGGGTGTCATGCTAGAAGCTATCAGACACTATTGTAGTGACTCAAGGAGTAATCTGATGCAGTGTGACTTGAAAAAAAAAATAAATGTTCGGGATGATTCAGAACATTTAAACGGTGATTTGCAGGGTAAGAAAGGCACGGGCCACTTGGAATTCTCATCATGTCCGAGGCACCTAGTTCAGCTCTTTCTGATAATTTACCGCAACCAGGCTGAGCCAAGTATTCATTTCACAGACTGCACAAGAGTCGTTCCTGGTTTAAACCAAGTGTGAATTAGGGGAAAATGAGGCTCTTTACTCCAGTGGCATAATGCAGTCACTGAATCCACAGAGCCCATCTCCTTTAATCATTATTTTAATGATTCTGGTATTCCAGCGCTGCTGCTTGCCCGGAGTGCTAACGAGCGACTTGTACCCTCCAGTCTTTCACTTCAAATTGTCTCACATTCTTACCAACTCTGACAGCTCAAGATAGAAATGTCACAGAATCACAGAATCATAGAATGGTGGAGGTTGGAAAAGCCCATTAGATCATGGAATCCAAAATGGAAAAGAATGGAAGACTCAAACCCTCAGTTTTCATATGCTGAACTCTAACTGGGATCTTCAGACAACACTAACATCTTTGGGAGAATCCAATTCAAAAGTGTCACTCATAAAAATGTGTTCTGTATCATCGTTAACAAGGCAGACATCCTTCTGTCTTCTAGAGAAAAAGTGGCCTTTCTACCCAACAGCTTAATTGTTATGTCTCGTAACAGAAAATTGAGCCTTTAATCCTCAAAAGACATTTCCTGAAGGAAACTCCAACTCCACTCAAATTATTTTATGATCATGCCCTTGAACACACAAAACCGAACAAAGACATCCACAAGAAAATCCCAAAGAAACAAACAAACCCCAAGAAAATCCAACTACCTCTGGCTCCTCATTGCCTTAAACCACAGAGAAACTGATAAAGAACAGTTGGTTCCACAGGGGAATTATCTCACCCAGGGTCACTATGACATCACAGCGTTGTCACTGAAAACCAGCTCTGGCCCCCAGAGCCCTGAGCATCACCCTTCTCCCCTGCTGACATCATTGCCCACAGTCTCCAGGGGTAGCCTTGCCTCCATATGGCAGGACAGAAGGTCGCCACATCTGCCCTCTGATTTAATAAGTAAATAGTTTAAAGGAGTGGAATATCAAAGAATACCCCTCCTGCTGATCCCTTCCTTCTCCCACACCCTTTGTCCCACCAGATGATGGGGAAGGCAGCAGGCCTTTGAGACAGAGAGCAAAGCTGAAGAGCTGGCGCTCCAAAAAAATGCAAAAGGGCCCTCCAGAAAAGAAGAGGCATCCCCTTCATTCAACAAATTAATTAATAAGCTCCAAAATAAAGAGAGGCAACTGCTCTGGCCCATCACACAGGCTGGGGTCTGTCTCAAAGGCTGGCACATCTTTCAGAGTCACCTGTAACAGCATTGTCAGTTCCTCACTGGAGTTTTCAACACTTGAAATGATTGAATCCTCATTTTCTGGGGATGCAGCACATGAAGGTCACACCTCAGTGTAACACAGACCCAATGACATAGAATGTCTAGACTAAGGAAAATTGACAGCCTCCTCCATTTTAAATTTATCCCAGATGAAGTGAAACATCAAAGGAGCTCCTTTTAATGGGCTTTTTGGCATGTGGTCCTTTGTTCTTAACAAGTCAGCACCAGCTGCTGTGTCCATAATGCCAAATCAGTAATGTCCCCAGCCAGATTCCTGGCTGGTGTAAATCAGTGTCACTCCTCTGCAGGCAGAGATTTCAGTTGGTTGACTTCAGCTGAAGATTTGGCTCCTTGTGCTTAGCAGGTGCAAGCTAAAGTAAAATCTCCTGTACCATATTTCATATTTCTCCTGTCTTCACCACCAGTTCTGCTGCACACATTTGCAGGGTGGAGAGTTAATTAGCATCAGCTGGAGCTGCTCAAGTTTCTATACAATAAATTCCATATTGTCAGGAACTGCTTTTCTTTAATTGTATCTTGTTCATGTACATATATATATGTATATATATATTTGTATATACATTTATATTTACACACATACAAATATTGTACTCTGGCTTATTGCATGGTGATTTTCCCATAAACAGAAGATGAAGTGAGAACACTAGATAGGCCACAATCCTTCATCATAGCATTTCAAATACTATTTAATTAATGAAAGTAAATATTACTTCTAGCCTTCAGATTTCCTAGTTAGCCCATTCTGATTACCAGGCTCATATATTAATTTAAAGGTGTCCCACAAGATTTTTTCATACATAAATGCCTCAAATACCAGGAGGTCTTCAGTGTGAATTTAAAACAAAAATATATTTTTACTTTGCAGTTTGCAGCTCATCAAAGTCCCACAGCACCAGCTGTTCTGATTTTACTACAGTATGAGTAGGAATATACATACATGCATCAAAAAATTAAAATAGATCTTACAACAAAGTTTATTTATTTACTCCTTAACAATGTGCTGCTGACTTCAGCACTTGTCAATAAATAAGTTCAAGAAAGAAACAGAAGTTTGTAGTCATCTGAGGCCATTCAACACCCAAAGCCCAGATCCCATCTCAGTTTTCCCCACTCGCTGCCTTGGGTTGTTTTAATAAAGCAAATTATGCTTTCAAGTAACCTGCCACACCCTTTAAGAAAAGGTACAAGCAGCTACATTACCAAGTGTCTGATGTGTCTTGTTCACTGCTGTGACTGTGTCCTTCCCCTCCTGAGCACTTCATCCCTGAATTCTGAAAAAGGAACGTTGGGGGTGTTCCCCTGGACACCCCTGGGCCAGGACAGCTCCCAGGGGCTCAGGCACTGCTGTTTGTCACACGCACCCCATTGTGTGTCACCCACCTCCTGCTGCTGAATCATGGAATCCTTCAGGCTGGAAAACACCTTTATGTTCCTCAGGTCCAACCATTCCCCCAGCTCTGCCAAGGCCACCACTACCCTGTGTCCCCAAGTGCCACACACATGGATTTTGTATCTCTCCAGGGATGGGGACTCCACCACTGCCCTGGGCAGCTGTGCCAGGCCTGGACAACCCTTTCCATGAAGGAATTTTCCCCAATACCCAATGTAAACCTCCCCTGGCCCAGCCTGAGGCCATTCCCTCTCCTCCTGTCCCTATTCCCTGGGAGCAGAGCCCGACCCCCCCGGCTGTCCCCTCCTGTCAGGGACTTATGCAGAGCCACAAGGCCCCCCCTGAGCCTCCTTTGCTCCAGGTTCAGCCCCTTTCCCAGCTCCTTTAGCCCCTCCTGGGACTCCAGACCCTCCCCCAGCTGCATTCCCTTCCCTGGACACACTCCAGCCCCTCAATGTCCAGGACTGACCCCAGGATCTGAGATCCCTCAGCAGCGCCAGCACAGGGATGGTCACTGCCCTGGTCCTTTGGCAGGATGATTATCTTATAACCCTGATGTCCCTAATTTTGGGTGGCTTACATGGGAATGTGATTCATGATTTTCCTCTTTGTCATCTCCCCCCACACTCCTTGCACACCTGCACCTCAGCTCAGGGCAGTGGGATCCACCCACAATCCAGACTGGATTCACTCTCCACCTCAGTTGTTATTCCTTAGTATGTCTCCACATCAGTTTTGGGTATGACAACAAAACATGAACAAAAGTGTAGAGGTGAGCAGAAAATATTTTGGTTTAGAAAACAGCTGAGATGTGTGAAGGCGCCCAGGCGTGAAGAAGCTTACTCTTATCTAAGCTCAAACAGATAAATTTAGGTGTTGGCATTCATAATCTTCCCTAGAAAAGTGATGATATTGTTTAATCAAGAGGTCAAAAAGAATTTAAAATTGTCCCATTTTCTTCTTTTTCTCCTTTCTAAGACTTCAGCCTAGAGCCCAGTTGGTAATAGATAGTGAAAGATGGATGGAGAACTAGATATTCATGGGGAATATATTCTTCAGTGAAAGGTAGGTGAGAAATTAAGATTAAAAATGTTCCTGTCTTCAGCAGAAACAAGACTAATCTTTTCATTTCTAACTTACCTTGTATTTATGAGGCATCAGCTGCGGACAGGAAAGGAAATTGCAGCATTGCCTGAAAAGCAGCGTTAGCAAGTTCTGACAGCTTGTTAAAAGCTGTGACCAAAGGCAGGGTGATGCACATCCATCACCCCTGACAGGCACCTCGTGGAGCCTGGCCTGGGCTGGCCCTTGGCCATATCTCTGAGGTGGGTGGCTCATGTGGCCCCCAGTGGGACCCTTCACACATTCCTGCAGCTGCCCAAGGGATGGAAATGTTGGCCACTCACTAAAAATAAACACAATTCTGTTCTACGGCTCTGTCCTCCCACGGTTCAAGTCTGACTTCATGTATAACATGGATTTTCCAGCACTTACAACCCAATTTCTTGCCAGATAATGGAAGGAGAGGCCCAAAGCAGTGGAGCCAATAGAAGATACAGTCCACCGTGGGGAAATATCATATTCCATCCTTGGGATGCTCTAGCATGAACCATGGCTTTGAACTCTGAGTCCCAGAGATTTAGATTTCCAAGTGCAATTCCCATCCACGAGCAGAACCCAAGATTTACATTTCATTAATAATCCTAAAGCATCCTTTTCATATGTGGCACATGGTGGAAATCTGTATCTCTGGAGATTACCTGGCCCAACCTCCTGCTGAAAGAAGGGCCTTAGATTAGGTTATCCAGGTCCATGTAAAGCCAAGTCTTGAAAAGTTGGATTTGGACATGAAATAATATGAGTAATACAGTAAGTAGAGTCATCATTACTGCAGTGAAGTCACACAAAAGATTAGGAAAAAGACACTCCAAAGAGGCCATGACTCAAGTGGGCCTATAGGAAACAGCAAACCCAGCCCCAGCACCTGTAAAGCAGAGAAGTATTTGTGTGCTCGTTCCAACTCAGATCCTAATAAAGCAACCTATACAACCTGGAAACTGCATTTACAGATTTCATACAGAGAAGTGTAGCCTTGAAAGTAATTTTTCTTTTCTTTTTTTTTCAGCATAGTGATGTTATTACCACTTGTATTTCTGCTGGCAGGAAGCTCTTGCCTACAGCTGCAAACCAATATAAACTCCAACTTTCTGGGTCATCAGAAATGTAATGGACAAAGTGCTCTCCACAGTTACCTCATCTATAAGATAACTGTGTTAAAGCACGAATGCTGTGGCAAAACCTGTTCACTGTCCCTTTTTTGCTGGTTCTCCCTTCTTTGTAAACACTTCATTTCACAAACATTTCATTGCATAAACATGGAGCAGAACAAAGCTTAATGGGAATGGGTTTGGATC
This sequence comes from Sterrhoptilus dennistouni, assembly GCA_013397095.1. Taxonomy (NCBI): domain Eukaryota; kingdom Metazoa; phylum Chordata; class Aves; order Passeriformes; family Zosteropidae; genus Sterrhoptilus; species Sterrhoptilus dennistouni. The sequence continues at coordinate 460,105 of VWZU01019442.1, read as the reverse complement.
AGTAAACAGCAGAGGAAAAAAATATCCAAAATCACTGGGAATCTAGAATGGGATGAAAGTTCTCTTCCAAAAGGGTTGTCCAGTCCTAGAGGGATTTAAAAGCCCTTTGGATGTGGCACTTGGGGACATGGGTCAGTGGTGGCCTTGGCAGTGCTGGGGGCTGGTTTGACTGGATGATCTTAGAGGTCTTTTCAAACATAAATGACTCCGTGATTGATAATCTCATACTAATACTTCTCCTCACTTCACCCATTCCAGAAGTAAAAAGGACTCAGTTTTTCATTTCTCCCAGGTTAAAATCACACCATTCCCTCTCATTTTAAGGACCAGTGTGGATGTCCTATGCATTTTACCAGGTTTCTCCTGATTTTTCCCATGTAATGGATGATGGCTGTGCTCATTACTTGGGTGATCCTGCTGAGGAAGGCTGTTGTTTTGGAGCATTATTCTGGTTGTTTATACAAATTTCACACAGGAAAGTTGTAGTAAGCTGATAAACACCTCCTTACACGTTACAAAGGGTCTCAGCAAGAGAAACGTATGTCTTTACATTCTACATTATGGCCCACACAAAAGGTGGAAGCAGTTAAAAAGATAACACTTCCCATGTTTATTTACACCTATAGTCTTGTGTACACAAATGGTGGAAGTCCTTTATCACAAGCCAGTATTTCTCAGCTCCTTACTTCACTGAGTTCCTCCTTTCAGTAAAACTATAGAACCACGAGCAGCCTCCCAATTCACTTTCTAATTATTTCTAGTAAAAGTGGTTCTTCCATGCCACCATGGCATCACTAAGCCGAGGGAAGGCTCAGTTTTAAATCTGGCTTATCACAGAGAAACCGTAGATGGTGTTGAACAAAGCCTTGAACACATAACATTCCCCATGGAATGATATTCCCTGATACTTAAAATTAGGATGTCTGCCGTGAAATATTTCATTTACTGGTGCCATCCCTTTATATTTCTATCCCAATCCCCTTAGCACTGGTTGTCATCTTCCCTCTCTTGCTTCTCTCTGTGCCCTCTCCCTTCCAACACCACACAGCCTGGATTATGCTTAGGAAAATAGAGAATATTTTATCTCAGGTCTGCCCCTGGAGGAACAATCCCAATGATTTTGGAAAAGGGAAAGCAGGAGAGAGTGCAAGAGGTTTGCACCTTGCCCAGCCCTCGGGGCAGTGTGAGGCTTTTCATCTTTCTGTTTCCTTCCACTTGCACACTGGGAGGATGAGGCACAAAGCCTTAGGAAGTGGCTGGTGTTCATGCACTGACCCTTAAATCAAAAAGGCCATCTAAGAAGAGGGTAATTGCAATTAAGTGTAGCCCAAAGCTGCAGGATACAGAGGGGGTGAGTTTAATCTCTCTGCTTTTGGTAAAAAACAGACTCTGCTCATTGACAATCTTCCCATCCACCTTCCGTTCCTGGAAAGGCAATAAACTCAGCCGTGGTTATCCAAGTGTGCTGGAAAATCCCAGTGCAGCAGGAGCTGCACCACTCTGGGCAGGAAGTAATCCCCAGGGCCCCTCTTCCTCCCTCAGGAGCAATTCTGCAAAGAACATTTTATGTCTGTGAGATGCTTGGAAAGGTTGGAAACAAATGTGTTCAAGATTTGCCAACCTTTTACCTGGTTCCATTAGGTATAAAAGCCTGGGCTTATTGCTGTAGCCTTCTAAATAAAAGCTGAAAACAAGATCATTTTTAATTGCAAGGAGCACAAAACCAAGCTCAGTGCAGTCATCTCCTTCTTAATTTCACACCTTGAAATTCAGCCCTTATTCAAAGATAAACCTAATTATTTTCAGGGGATAAGCACTTGCAGGTTGCTGGGAAAATAATAAAAAATACTGTTATAAATGGTTTTTAAAAAGGAGGTTTAATGCAGAAAACACAAGGGGATTTTTCTCTCTCAGCTGATGAGCACCACGCATCACTAGCGTGGCAAATATTCATGGCAGTGCTGGAGTGGGAAACCTCTGGGTTGTGCTCTAACTCCCTGAGCCTCTGCAGAAGCAAGGATTGCTGTTATCTGTTCTCACAGAATCACTGTGGTGGGGCTGCTCCAGCCCGAACCTCTGCTCCACCAGTCCGAGGTTTATGGAAATGACTTACCTGCCTCATTGCTTGAATTAGGAATTTGAAGGGAAAACAGAGTGTGGTGTCTGCCAGGCTGCTCATCCTCTTCCTTTGCTGCTGCCTTGTGAGGTCCTCTGGGAATATCCACAAATGCTGGAAGTCCCAAGGCAAAGACGCTTTGCAAAGGGTATTTACTACCCAAATGTCCTTCCTTTGTCTTTTCCTTCTTAATTACTTTATTTCCTGTGAAGTCTGCGCTCAGGTGTGCTCTGAGTGGAGCCCCGTTTGCTCCTGGGAGCTTCCTTGGAGCTCTCTCCTCCATGGGCTTTCCATTAGCTATGCCATCTACTCCATCTGCTGTTAATCCGGACAAACTGCACTTCAGGCTCAAGGACAACGTGGATCTGTACATTTTTTGGCATTTCACTCGAGGTTGGTCAATGCACACACTGAGCGACTTGTCTAAATAATAGATGGTGTTGGGACATGGCTGAGACACCTGGAGCTGGACGCGGGAGATGAAGGAAGGTGGCATTTTCTCCCTCCCATCACTGCTTTGAAGACCCATGCCATCCTCCTTGATTCCAGGGTCAAAAAGCTGCTTTAGGGGTTCTTCACCTAATTTTGAGCAAGACTTGGAAACCTTTAAAGGGGGCTGGTTTGCGTGTGCTGGGGGAGGCCAGCGCTTGAGGACAGCAGGGGCTTTGCTGGACGTGGGGGACACGGTGTTGGGCTCTTGGCCAGCCCCACATGCCAGGTCTCCAGAGCCCACAGGAACACGCCTGGCTGTGACAGTGATGGAGACAAAGCCTCTCTGCTGGCTTGGACACTGGTTTGGACTGGAAGAGTGTGATGGTGACATGGTGTTGTCTTCTAAGGATGCCTGAATCTCTAATCGACTGGGAAGCACCAAAACTGTTCTGCTAATGACAGCTGACTTGTGGTGAGGCAACGATGGCTTCGTGTGACAAGGCTGGGGGATCAGGGCCTGCATAGGCAGAGAGGGCTGGTTTCCTCTGGGTTTATCCTCATCAATCTGTGCAGTGATTCCTGGTGAAATCGATGTTGTGTTTTGGGAAGGCAGCGATTCCTGCAAATGAAAAGATTCCCAGTTATCACTGTACTCCATTATCCGGTGTGCAACTCATCCACCATCTATCACAGCAGACAGTTTTGTTCAAAATCTCTTGTTAACTTTCCATTCATAATAACTTTTTTGTCATTTAAAAATGCACGCTCTTGAAATCAGCTCTGAATTGTCTGGGAGGCTTCAATGGAAACTTTATCATTTTTGTGAAGGAAAAAATAATAAAATTTTAAACCTGGATTCCATAGTATTATTTTGAATATTTAACTCATCACCATGGATGGGATTGGTAACTGTTTAAAAATGGATATGGCAAAGACAGTTGCCAGTTTTGGACTATAAACTCCTCTTTCGTGATGATCTGCTGGCATTTAAAATGTATTTAAACATATTATGGATCACTGGCCTGTGACATCACATGCAGCAGAGGACATGTGGGCGCCAGGAGCATGACAGCTTTACAACTTCACCAGTTAAAGGCATGAAAACTCCTGAAAAAGTGATACAGTTACTCACAAGGGCTCTGGGCACTATTTTAATTAATTAGTTCCCTCTTTCTTATGATTCCTTGGTGACACCTGCCAGTGATGTACAAACACATTATGTACAAGACTGATTGACAGTGGCCCAGAGACTGACAGTGGCCCAGATTAATTTTTCCATTCATGACAGGAAACATCCATCTTGATAGACCACACCTTACTTCCCTCCAGGTGACAAAGGAGGTTCTTTTATGTTCCAGCTCTTTGAGAAAGAGTAAACCTGAGTTTAAAGCCTCCTGCTATTATTATCTACCCCACTGGGCACATAAATCCTATGCAATAAAGCATCTGGCCTAATCTCACTGCTGCTGTAAATTGGCTGATTAGATTGCTCCTGCCCTGTGCTCCCAGATCTCTTGATCCTAATAGGAAAAAAAAAAAAACAAAACCCCCAAACACAACACTGAATTAGCATGCAGAATCTGAGGACTAGTCTCCTAAAGAAAGCCCATTGTGTGTTTAGGTGCCATGGACTTCTGCTTGTTGGGAATTCACCCCAGTCCTAGCTGAGTGTCTCTATCAACTGATAATCAATGCCAGGACTCAACAAGGGCTTCACAAAACAAAAAGGTATTCTCCCTCCAGGAGGACTGTGAGGGTGACAATGCCATGACCTCCCTGGTGCCATGGTCACCTTTCCCTGGGCTTGGGTGACACCCCACCGAAGCCCATGGGGAGAGGGTCTTTAAGGACCCTTCCAACTCAAACCATTCCAGGATTCTGAGCTCCTGTGAAACCATCCCTGTGTTCCTCCTCCATGCAGGAAAGCATCACCAGATGCTTCCTTTGTATCTCTTGGGAAGGAGCCTCTTGGGAACCCAAATTGGCAGAAGTAGATCAGGAGTTTATTAACAGGGTGGAATGCCGGATAAATTTTATCAACTCTTTAAACCAGCTGCCTGTGGTTTGGACAATTCAATAATTTCACAGCCTCAGGGAGAGCGTTTTCTCCCTCCTCTGTTTCTTTCATGGTTTGTAACAACATTTGCCTCATATTTTCTTCACTTCATTTACTTCTACCTGCAGGTTTAAGGCCTTTGCATGCCTTCCAAAACTCTCAACTTCCCTCAGATTTCTACAGGGCACCAAAGAAGAATGTTCCTTGAGAGACTTTATTTTGGATGCATCTCTCATGCTCCAGTAGTTAATTTGACATTTATTTCTTTCGTTGAGGGCTGCATAGATGGAGACATCCTGCAAGAGTCCAAAGGCATGTCAGAAACGCTCCTGGTTAGCTACAAACTCATGCACCAATGTTTTAAATAATTTACTTTTCTTTTCTTTTTTTTTTTT
>VWZU01019442.1:426798-455086 GCA_013397095.1 Sterrhoptilus dennistouni | reverse complement strand
TTTTTTTTTTTTTTTCATTGAAAATATGTATTATTTCCCAATCTTCAGCAAAGAAATGGATCTTTAAAGTTTGCCCAGCTGATCCTGTGCTCACTGGGAGCTTTCAAGCTTCACTGACTCTTGTGAAAAAAATACACACACACACACAAAGTAATAGTGGTGAGCTGAAAACCTCAGGCTTTATCCTCAGGACATATCAGGCAGAGTGCACTGATATTTGGGATATTGCTTGATTTAGTCTCGTGAGGGTTTTTTTACAACTTCTTTTCCCCAACAAAACATGCGATTTTTTTCCCCATCACCAAGAGCACACAGAATCACACTTAACCATCATTTTATTTGGCTTTTCTGCTGCCTAAGCTAAGCTTAGCTAAACAAAACCCAGTCCAAACATACTGCTCAGCAATCAGTGATTGTTTTTTAAACCCTCCTGTATTCTGCTGACTGCTCCCCAAACAGAATTTATTTATTTTACCTTGGTAGGGCTGGATTTTCCCGACACATCACTCTCCCGCTGAGGGCCTGGGCATGTCCTCTGACCATCAGGGCCCCAGCACTTTTGTGTCACCCCTGAGGGAAAACACAGTGAAAAGAACATTATTTTCAGTGTTTTAAGGACCCTTCCATAGAAAACGTGCTTTTAAATGGAGTGCAGCAGGAGGGAGAGAGTCCTGGAAATGATCTGGTTGCCCTGGGATCTGTTTCTCCCCCTCCACAGAAGAGGCTCTTGAAACACCCCTGGGATCCTATGGCAAGGATTCGGACAGTCCCACACTGTGTCCAGGCCTGATCCAAAGCTTCACTAGCTCTGCTTTTGATTTCCATGGCTTCAGGCACGACCATGGAGGGACTGGGGAAGCTAGGAAACGTGGATTTCAACAAACACCCCTTTTGTGCTCTCTGCAGAACGGGGAGCACAGACCGCCCAGCAAAGAGCTGGATTTCACTGACTCTGAGTCACCTGCAGATTTAAAGAGCTGCAGTGATTCCAAACCACATCCACAAATTCTATTACATCACAACATTCCCAGTTCGGTGATAACTGTTCCACCAGCACCTCAACCTCTGCTTTTGTCATGGGTTGTTTTCTGCGAGCACTCTTCTCTCTCTGCAGCTTTTTACATGGAGCTAATTTCCATTTAACACAGTCTGGGCCATTGCACTGATGCATTACGTCTGCTGTCAACTGCTTTGCCAGAAATTACGTTACTTTCTAGTTTGTATTAAGCATCCAAAATTAATTTTCAGAAATTCTCCACTTGGACTAAAATCTCTTGACGTTCCTGGCTGTTGTTTTACAGCAACATGTCACATCACTGGTAAGACCTTTTGTATTATTTTTCTTCCACCCAGGCAGGCTGCCACAGGAGAAAATTTTTTTGCTAAGTGGAATTTCAGTTTATGTGTTACATTATATTAACAAAGGAATATAAATCAGCTCCACTGTAGGAATTGTTTATTAAACCATGCCTATCACAACAGAATTCATCTCCTTGGGCACAGGGGAGGAGGAGGAAGATATCAGATCTATCTCTCAAGAAATCTTTAGTCCCACCACAACATTTAGAGGGTGTTTGATGAGGTTTTTGTTTTAGTAAGGTACACTAAAATATACTTTAATGCTTCCCTAGCATAACTCCAAGGTGCCAATGCCACCATGTACATCGACAGCTGGCATGAAGGAAGAGGTTTGTTTTTGTTGTGGTGCATGGTGAGGAGGACAAGATGAAAGCACAAAATCCTCCTCTGCTGCTGGGGAAGCCTCATGGAAAGGTTATTTTCAGTGTATCAGTGCTGGGGTGAATTACACATTGGCACCTTCACGGTGTTCTTACTTATTTTTTAAACAACTAAATAGGGAATAATTCTTGGATTGAGTAAGACATTAATAGAAATTTGATAAAAAATGCCATCTAATTAAAGCAACAACTTCCACTAATTTATCAATATTTTCCTGAAATGCTTTGAAAAAAGAATGCCCCAGTTGTCTCAGATCAAGGAGATCATCAACTGCTGAATGTCAACTGGTGCACAAGGAAATCCAGAGGTAGGCCAGGGAGAAATCAGATCCAACAGGCTCATTCTTCCATGAATTTCATTCAAATGAATTTCCAGCATCAGAGAAAAACTGAGGACTGCAGGGTCAAAGAAGAACAAGTTGTCAAAGCCCACACTGGAGATTGCACATAGCAAGTAAATTATTCTTATCCAAGTAACCTCCCATGATTAGCAATAATCTGTGGGTAGAACCTTCCAACATCCCACAGATGCCTTGGAATAGATTGGCAAATTCTTGCCTGTCTAAAAAGTAGCTGTTTCTGGAGCAGGAGAGGCAGGAAGAATTGAGGTGAGAAGAAGAAGAAAGAAGACGAAGAAGAAGACGAAGAAAATGAAGATGAAGAAGAAGAAGACGAAGACGAAGAAGAAGAAGAAGAAGAAGAGAAGAAGAAGAGGAGGAAATATTTATTTTCTTTGCTAAATCATCCACAGTGGAGTTTTGCACTGGCTTTGTACCCTGTCTCATGCAAGGACATTCTCATATTGCTATAGGAATCCTACAGCTGGAAAACACTCAGACTTTTGGCAAGTCATTGAATGTATTTGCTGAGCCAGATTAAATGGCATTGGTGGCAAAAGCACTGGCATTTATCATGGTGTTATTAAATCTATAGTTGGAAGCTTCACATTTGTTAATTCATGTTAAGAGAACAAGCAAAAAAGACCCCAAAACCTTTTAAAAAGAGCTTGAATCTGTGTTTGCAGTGAGGGCACTACAGGGAGCACGAGGCTGAGATGCGTCACACACCGAGCATTCAAACCCTCGCTGCTGACACAACACATCGCCCCAGAACCCTTGTTACACAACAAAACGCAAAGTTCACTTTTTCCCTGGTGCGAAAGCATGAAAGAAATGGCATTTCAAATACTTTCTGTCTCTGTGGGGAGCAGGAGAAACTTATGTATCTCCAAGCTGAAACCTGAGGGTCGGTTTAACCTCCCCAGACCTTCCCACCACAATCCACCTCTCCAACTTAAAAACGGGAGATGCCATGAGGAACTGAGGAGCAACTGCTGGCCCGTGACCTCTGTCCTGTGACATCTTCGCTCTTTTTAATTTTTCTCCCCTCACAAATGCTGTTTGTTGAACCAAAATCTACGTTCCTTGGCAAGGCCTCTGGACATCCGGCTGTGGCCCAGGGTTTTCCTAATTACGGAGTGCAGCTGGAACTGATTCCCCTGTCTCGAGTGCCTGGATCCCGCCTCGGGCCAACTGGCAGCGCCTCAGATAATGGCTCACAAAAGATGTGCCTGTAAATCAGCTGCTGAAGGCTGGATTGATGGCAAAGGTGAGGGCGCTGCTGAGGAATCGCGGCCTGGGAATGTTTGGCTGGCCCAGGACAGCCCCACACGGAGCCAGATCAAATTTTGTGCAAAATTTGGGGCTCATGTAAAAAACGTGGAAAACGCTGGTTTCCCAATGGTTCAGGTCTTTGGCAGGCTGGGGGACACTGATGACAAACCAGCTGTGAGAAGGACATTGAGGGGCTGGAGCCTGTCCAGGGAAGGGAATGGAGCAGGGAAGAGGCTGGAGAATTCCTGAGGGAGCTGGGAAAGGGGCTCAGCCTGGAGAAAAGGAGGCTCAGGGGGGACCTTGTGGCTCTGCACAAGTCCCTGACAGGAGGGGACAGCCGGGGGGGTCGGCCTCTCCTCCCAGGGAACAGGGACAGGCGGAGAGGGAACGGCCTCAGGCTGGGCCAGGGGAGGCTCAGGGTGGATATTTGGGAAAATTCCTTCACCAAACGGGTTTTCAGGAATTGGAACAGGCTGCCTGGGGAAGCAGCAGTGTCACCCACCCTGGAAGCATTCAGAAATCTTGTGGATGTGGCCCTAGGGGCCGTGGGTTAGGGGTGACATTGGCAGGCAGGGGGAATATTTGGACTCGATGATCTTAGGGAGCTTTTCCAACTTCAAGCACTCTGTGATTGACACCCAGAGTGACACCAGGCAGAGCTGGAGTGACTTTAGACCGCTGGCCCTGGCCTCATCCCCAGTTTTTGTCAGGAAAGTTGCATATTTTAGTCACTCACTGTTCACATGCTGACAAATCTCAAATGCGTGTCAGCACTTCTGGTGTCCCCTGTTCTGCTCCAAGCCCTGCTTGCTCTGCACTGATCATGTCCCTTGTCCCCTCAGAGCCACCAGCATCACCTCACAGTGAACTCTGGAACCTCCAGGAACCCCCAGTGCTTCCCTGAAAATACCATCAAACAGACTCTGCTATGGAAAGAGGAAGATTTCTCCACTTTACAAAAAAATTACTTTTTTTTTTGTTGATCTTAGCTCAACATCCATGAGACTGGTGAGGGGAGTTGGGCTCCCACCCATGTCCATGGCATCAGGATCCCTACAGCACTCAACAATTCCCAAAAATTCATCAAATTCCCCACTTAGCACCTGGGAGCTACAGGACAGGGATGGCTTAGCTGCAGGGTCGGGTATCAGAGCAATCACTCTGCTAAACATTAAACAGTGCTAAACATTTTTTAAAAGGCTTTTTCTTCTTTCTGTGTATTATTCTTAGTGGAGGAAGTAATTTATACTCGACTCTGTTTAAAACATTAGAGCTGTTTCAATTTCCTCGTGGCTTTTTTAAAATTCAAATACCTGCAGAAGCCTCGAGGAAAAAGAAGTGTCATCATTAAAGATTCCTCAGCTCAGTAAGGGCTGGGAGAGATCATCGTTTGCTCCTTCAGATCTGAGGTGAGTCATCCGAAAAAACCCATCCGGACATTACGGATACATGGGAGATGAAAGCCAAGCTGGAACGAACACCGGAACCAAGCCCATGTCTTCTGGTCTTCTTCATGTGTCATAAAGAAAGGAGAGCATAAAACTGCAGAGCCTGGTGTCATTCAAAATGAAACTGAGCAGTGGAACTAAAGTTCACATTCCTGGTATGAAAAGTAGAGAAATGAATGCTGAAAATTCCACCTTTCATCAAAGTCCTCGCTGATGTCAAATTGATTTATAGGGAATTTACCAAAAAATGTTGTGGTTAGTTGCTAATGGAGAGTGCTGCATTTCCAGAAAGCCTTGGCACAGGCACGTGGAATGGTTTGGGTTGGAAGGGACCTTAAGATCATGGGCAGGGACACCTTCCATGATCCCAAGCTGTTCCAAGCCCCGTCCAACCTGGCCTTGGACACTGCCGGGATCCAGGGGCAGCCACAGCTTCTCTTGTTGTCCTTCACTGATATTCTCCTGAGCCTCCAGAGTGATGTTAAATTCAAGGAAGAGGGGAGGTGTTACACTGATAATCTCTGCAGAATTTGACAGTTAGCAACCTTGGTGTAAGGCCAGGCAGGAATTTTCACCAGGATACTTAAGGAGAACAGGGTGCCATCCTGAGAGCTCAAGAACACCCCAAACCCACATGGGACGTACTCATAAAGAGAGGGGGACAGAGGGACAGTCCCTCAGTCCTCTTAGAGCATCTCTGCTGAATTTACAAAAGCCACCTTCACATCCTGACAACAGGGGTCAAACAGCAACATGGGCTCAAAGCAAGAGAAAGCAGCTCCAGCTCTTTCCTTGAAATCTTTCTTGTCATGAAAAAAAGCCAAACCAACACAAACAAGCTCTTTGCCACAAAAGAAAGCACTTCAACATAGTGGCACAAAATGATGGTGTTTTAAGGCAGCTTTGTGGGGAAGGCTTTCAAATCAGAGTGAGCCTAACAGCCTGAAATCATTTCAGCCTGAACAGGATTCATTGTGTAAACAAAATAGAAAAGTTTGGGGTTTTGTTTTGTTTTGTTTTGTTTTTGTTTTTTTTTTTTTTTAAGATGTCAGGAGGGATTTTCTTCTGTGACAAGCGAGATTTGATAAGTGAATTATCTCTCCCTGCTTGCACACCTTGGAGCTGTGCTGGCTGCCTGCAGAGATGATTACAGGATCCACCAAGGAAGGGACAAATGAGTCCTGGTCTGCTATCAAAAAGCCACAAGTCATAAATGTCTCATTATCTGTGCCATTAGAAGCAAGGTGCTCATCAGGGGGCCAGAAAGAGCACAGGAATTAGATCTTCAAACCCACGCATAAGTGGGAAAAAAATGGTGTTTTCATTATGCATTGCTGTTCTTCTTTATCTCCAATTAATGAGATAAAGAGAGGGATCACCCCCAGTACATCTGTCACACAGAACAAATTAAGATAATTCTTCACTTTCTCCCTTTTCCCTTTCTCCTCCAAGTTTTCTTTCTTTTTTCCCCTCTTTTTTTTTTTTTTTTCATTTTCCATGATATGCTGTTGGGCAATCAAATATTATCCAGACATTGCACCCTTCAGTGGGGTCAGGGATCCCAGGGAGGGGTTTTGCCCTGGAGGTGAGGTTTGGGATCATGTGGGAACAGGAAGATCAGTAAGAATCAGCTGGAGAGGAGAGGCTGAAAGGCTCTGGAAGTGTCACTGGCCTGGCATGGAAAGCAAGAGAGGGGAAAAACCAAGAGTAAGGCACTCACTGGAGGCTGTTTTATGTAAGAAATCTGTAGCACTGACTTTTGGGTTAGACCAGCCTGAATAAATATATTCAATATTTCAGTATGAACATAGGATGCGCTAGAAGTTTGTACAGAAAATAAAGTAACCAGGAGACAGAAACAAAGAAAGAAGGTGAGTCCAGGCAACATGAGCACCTAAATTTTTCAAATTTTAGGGAATTTTGAAGACAATTCCTGGTTCAGAGCCTTGCACTGAGACTCTTTACTACCTGTTGTCACATTATTTGGTTTATTGACCATTGAGCACCCAATATCCTCTCAAAATAAAAATGTAATTAACAGAAACATTCCATAAAGAGCTGATGAAAGGTTTCCTTCACCCCTGTCAGAGTCCCCTTCCCAACCTGGCATTAAAACAACCCCATTTTAGAGACCACATCCATTTCTGGAAGTCCAGGAATGCTTGAGACAGCCAGAAAATTCTTAAGTGACTGTAAACATGACAAATACAATGCATAAGCAAACAAAGGCAAAGCAGTTTTGCAGCCAAAAAAATTCTATTTATGAAGAGTGATTTTAGTGTTATTATGAGTATTTATGTAAAGGTCATAACATGCACAGAATTTGAAGGCACAAATGCATTCTGTAAATAAAAATTCCACCCGTGTTGCTCAGAACTGGTAGCAATTACAAAAATGTACACATTTGCCCAGAGCTGCTTGTGTATAATAAGAGCTTGAAGTTTTTGTGTGGCCTCTCAATTCAGTATTTCTTATATTTACCTGCTTTTGCAAGAGAAGAAATTCAGAGAGGACAAGTGCACTGCCTGTTATGCATTTCATGACTCAATATATATCCTGCTGCAGGGAGTTTTCTGAGATGCTTTGGCTTAACAATGGTATTTATTGATTTTTTTTTTCCTTTTAATACTCTTAATACAGCGGTGATTCCAGAAAATGATGTGTGCTGTTGGTACAGATGTTATTGTGGAGGTATCAAAGGAGTGATTCCAACCCACATCTCCATCACTCCCATTTTGTTTCCAAAACAAAGAAATGGGATGTTCAGGAGCCAAATTTGACACTGAACGATTTGTACAACAAAACGAAACTTGCTGGAGCTCCAGCCATGCCAGATTGAATACAGACTTTTCATGTTACTTTGGTACAATAGAAGCATTCATTTTTTTGTGTAATACTTGGGATTATTCTTCCTTTCTGGAAAGTCTTTCACATTAACTGCTGTGATTACAGCCATCACAAACTGCTTGATAATAGGGGATGCAGGAGGCTAAACCAAGATAAAGAAAAATCAGCTTTCACAGGATAAAAACACAATAGCTAAGATTTAAATAACTATGAGGCCTCAAAAGTTCAGTTTCTAAGTCGCTGGTGTGATCACAAATAGTTTTGTTTTGCATTATTTAAGAATATTTTGCAGCTCCCTCTAATTTATTTAAATTGCCATGGACTTGCCTCTCTTCTAAGTCTAACAGCTGAACTTTGCAGTTCAGTTCCACCACATAAAACTTTTCAGTTGGTGAATTATTACCCAGACTTCCCTTTGGAAGGGAAAGCGGAAAACCAAATCTCTGTTCATGATGTGCTTTTACTATGCACTCACACTTTGTTCAATTTTGAAATTACCCCTTTTGGATTCCATTGCAACAGGTGGAGAAACACAGACAGAGATTAAATAATAGAGATTAAACCAAAAATGTTGTCATTTGACCATAAAACAGGGCCTGGAGGGTGTTGGTTTTATCACCAGATTCAGCAGAAGGCAATTGGCCATTGCCTTTTTTCTTTTCTTTTTTTATCACTCAGGCTTTCAGCTCTGAAACGGTGCAGAAAAGTCTGGAATTGAGGATCAAATGTGAAAGCCCTCAAACCTGTAACCCCAGGCAGCTTTTTGGGATGAAAAGTGGAGCTCTCTCCAGCTTTCTTTTGGCTGTGGATGTCACCTGGATGGGAGGGAGGAGGGCTGGGGCTGTCAGCCCTGGCTGCTTTTCCAAGAAGGAATCAGCTGCTGCCTAGCAACCATCCAAACCTGGTGGCTGGCTGTGTGTTCCAGTTCTTGTGCAAAACTCAGCTCAGATCCCAAATTATTGCATTCAACAATAATTGCATTCAACATCAGAGCTGCAACAGATGAATAAGAAAGCATGTTTTCTTTTAATTCCTCGTTCTCCAAGGTTGTGTTTGTAAAATACATCCCCCCTCCCCCAACAAATCCAATGCCAGGCCAATCAGAAAAATATTTTGATATGTGAGTGGTTATTTTTCATAACAGTTTTCCTTTAAGAGCTACTTCCATGAATAAAGTCATTCAAATACCTTTACATTTTAATGATGATGTTACTAAGAGTGATAGAGGAACAAACTTAAAGGGCCGTGTTCTCTTGGGCACGACACAAATTTCCCTGCAAAAAAAGTTGTCTCTGTGGTTTAGAAGTCTTGAATTTTTTTTCCTAAATATTATTTATTGCATGTGAAACGAGTAAGGAGAAAAAAAACAACCTCGAACAACAAAAAAACCCAACAACGCTTTTGCACTGTGCCATCTACGTGGATCACATTTTTAGCCTGATGTCCAAAAGGAATTTGATTTATGCCCTATCCTTCTTTATGCACAACCTGGGCCTTTTGAGGTTGTGGCCTCTTTCAAGCAACTTGACAGAAGGGTCGATAGCTGATCTGCCAACGAGCTGACCATGAAAATCAATGGATTTATGGGAATGAGAGGCTGCCACAGACAGAAGTTCACCAGGTGATCCCTGTTTGATCTAAGGACACATTTCCCAGTCAGGCAGGATGCATCCCTCGGGGGAGGCACAGGGGGCAGATGGAAGAGGGGAAGGGAAAGGAAACATGGGGAGGAGGAAGGAACAATATTTGGGTCTGGGCTCATGGGCTCTGGCAGCTCTCATGGAATGGCCTCTTGCTTGTCAGCCTGGATTTTCCAGTTCACAGTTTTGTTTTCATTTTCTGAAAAGATATGGAAATCTCATGTAAGATTATGGAAATTGAGGAGCTCAGATGATGCCTTGGGAAGGCTGACCTGGAACAGAGACTGGACAGAGCTGGAGAATAAAGTAGATATTTATTCAAAGGCCTTTAAGGGTACACCTTGAACAGGAGAGGGCCTGGCCAGGGCTACACACAAGGTGGACCCAAAGTGGACCCAAAATGGATGGCTGGTCACGAGGTCTCACACTTTTATAAGTTTTGGTCCATTTGCATATTGGGGTTTAATTGTCCAATTACAGCTTCAGATTATCTCATCATTCTTGTTTGTCTCTTTAGCCCACCCTTGTTTGTGTTTTTGGGCCTGAAAACTTTTAACAGTTGTCCTTGGTCTTCAGCAGGAAAAGGATTTGTTTGGTCTCCCTACTATGTGAAGAGAGCTAACACTTAATATGAGATTCAGAACTACACCCCTAGGCAGCACAGAATCTGAAAAACATGAAAGCTAAAACTTAAGGCATCACAGAGAAAACTAAAAATGCCACAGCTGCTTGACCTTGGCAGTGGGATAACTTAGACATAACCATGTGCAATATCTGTCCTGTTTGAAGTCACAGAGCAAAGCACTGCTGGAGCAGCCACCCTCCTAAATGTGACAGACTCAGCATCAGATTCCCAGATTTTACTGCAGAGAATGCTTGGAATAATTCCACGTGAAGTGATAACTGAGAGCTCAGAACAACCAAATGCTGAAACAATTCTCTCTCCAAGGCAAATGAGGTGGCTGGGGACGGTTGCCACCAGCACCACTTTGTTTGTCCTGCAGTTGTTCCTTTCCACGACAATCTCTGATCCAGAGCCAAGGTACAAACCATTAAATAACTCAGCTGCACTCTTCCCCCAGCCAAATCCTGGTCCTTCCATGTCCAGCCTTTCTGCTGGATGCCTTGGGATGGGAATTGATCCCAGACATCTCTTCAGGGTCACCAGTTCCAGGACACAGACATTGCTGAATGTGCTTTCAGAAACCTCTTGGGTCACTATTGATATTCCCTGTTCCATCAGCTGCCATCAAACCCTGGGAATGACCTGCAGGATGTGGCTGAGCCTTTTCAGGCTCAACAAGGAGCACTCTGAGCTCCCAACCCTGTGCTGGTGACACTGAAGCTCAGGCAAGATACGACTGGGTCAGGATCTGCCCAAAGCCAAGGGCAGCAAAGCTCAGGTGGAATGTTCAGGTCTTTTGGGAAAGCTGCAGCTGGAAATGTGGATATGAAACTCTCCAGCCAAATCCACATGGCTGCAGTCCTCTCTCCTGCACCCTTTCTCCTCCTGTCTGCACCCATATCTTCTTTTCATCTCTATTTTCTTGGGCCAATAGGCTGAGGTAGATATCTCTGTTGGATTAGTTCCAATTACTTTGGTTAATTTGCAATTTTAGTTTGATGGGCTTTTTGGTTTATGTGTTTTTGGTTTGTTTTTTTTTAAGGATGAGATGTGGGTTTGCCTGTTTAGTTTGCTTGGTTTTTTCGGTTTGCAATGGACCTTTTTTTGTATTAACTCCAAAAACGTACCTTGGTGGCTCTTATACCCAAAGGGAAAATGGAGAAAAGCCTGGTCTTTGCTAGGACAAGTAAAAATCTGTGCTGGGAGCACTCCAGCAGCTGTCCCACCCTGAGGAAGAAAACAGGCCAGTTTTATTTCAAACCCTGCGCCATGGAGCTCAGTGATCCTGAATTTTCTCTCCCCAAAGACATCCATGTAATCTGGATGGTGGGAATGCTAAACAGATGTGGACACAGAGGGATTGAATCTAGAGACCACTGCATTATTCAAGGAAGTTGAGGCAAAAAGGCCAATATTTACAACAGGAGTATTTACTGTAAATTAAATCCAACCAACAGCAGCCAACTGGAGAGACAAACACTGCAGAGATACCTGCAAGGGCATTGGGTTAAAGTTTTGTCCTCTTTAAACAGATTAAAACCCAGGCTTTTTAATTTTTTCCCCTTTTAAAGAGCAAAAAGATTTAAAATACACTCAGAAGTACATGCACTTTTTGGTGCTTAGTGGGATAAAGGTCATCTATGATGTAAAAAAATTTAAAAATTCCCAAAATTCCAGCAAGTCATTATTATTTTAAATAAAAAGGCAAAAATATTTCTCATAACCTAAACTGAAAGTGTGATTTTGGAGGATGTATCTGGTCTATGTCATATTGATTTAAAACCATCTTATTACTCTAAATGTAGCACTGCCTTAGTTAGAAGAATGTGGGGATTAACACCTTGGCCAGAAATTTAATGCTGATAGATGTATAAATGTAGATTTATATACTTAATTCAACAGTTAAGGAAAGTTTATTAACTCAGAATTAAGTGGATTTCTCTAATTTATAACGGTCTTTTTATATTTAAATAAAATACTGAAATGAGCATAAGATGTTTCTGTACTTTGGGTGTACATTGGTGTTTCTGGCTGTGTGTTGTGATAACATTAGGATTTTCCCAGGATTTCCAAGGTTGAGACTGTGGGGGTTTTACTGGGTTTTTGGTGGGTTTTTTTGTGTTTTGGGATTTTTGTCCCCAAGAGAGCAGTTCCAGCTTAGTTCCCTGTTGCCTTTTAATGAGCAGTAGCTAAATCAAGGTGTTCTTGATTTCCTTGCAAAAGGACAACTAAAAGTTCCACCAGCTCCAAACCTTATTCTTCCCAACCCTCTCCTTTCCTAACAAAGCTTCCAGATCATGGTTACCCATTGGCAGAGCTTAAAATCTGGTAAATGTTCAACCCAAATTATTATAACTCTCAGATTCCTGGAAAAAAACTCCTTTTGGGACACAACTCCAAGGCTAGGTTAAGACTAGCACAGAAAGAAGCAGAGAAAGGAACTTATCTGGTGTGAAGTAATGCTGTAATAAAATCCAACATTTCCCTGAAGGAGGAGTTTGCAATACCTGCACCTAGAGCAGGTTATGATAACAGCCTCTGCTTTGTGGAGAGAAATAAACAGCTTTATGTTCCTGACCTCCAGCACACACAGCCACGAAATCAGAGTGCAATTGGAGTTATTTGCTGCTTTTTAGATATTCATTTCTCTTCCCTGGTGCTGAAAAGGCCTGGCTGAAGGCAGCTTATACTAGATTAGGCTTCCAACACCTTCATGCATTATAGACTCCAAAGACATTTTTTTTCCCCCCTGCTCTCAGAAGGTCAAAGTGTTGAGTCATTTCTTTTAAAGACCTGATGGAAGTTATTGCTCATTAAATGAAAGCTGCTGCTCCAGCCTGGGCTCAGGGATGCTCTCCCAGCCTGGGCTCAGGGATGCTCTCCCAGCCTGGGCTCAGGGATCCTCTCCGAGCCTGGGCTCAGGGATGCTCTCCCAGCCTGGGCTCAGGGATGCTCTCCCAGCCTGGGCTCAGGGATGCTCTCCCAGCCTGGGCTCAGGGATTCTCTCTGAGCCCGGGCTCAGGGATGCTCTCCCAGCCTGGGCTCAGGGATGCTGCTCCAGGCTGGGCTCAGGGATTCTCTGTGTCCAGCTACAGCCTCCACATCCCCTCAGGACTTAGCTCCTGGCTTCCCTCTGCTGCTCTGCTCACCGTTCCCTGGCTTAACTGAGCCATACCCCAGCAGCTTATCCAAGATCCTAACGGGGATTACCAGGAGCTCATCGGATGCAGCCCTGTGCCAGCAATAATTAGGGTTTCAAATACGCTGGGAAGGGATTGTCATTTGTGGAGCCAGTCCCTTTAATGGAGAAACAACCCCCGTGCTACAGGAGAGGATAATTTGGCAGTTGCAGTCCCAGTGGCTCAGAGACATAAAATCCAGCCTCATCAATGTGTAAGATTAGAAGCAATTAGCCCCTATATGGTAAAGTCATCGCTTAGGAACTCAGCGCCGTCTGGGGACTTGGTGTAACGATGCCTCGGGGACGAGTAAGATGGGACCTTTGACTTCAGCGATTTGGAAGGGGCTGAGACCTAATTAAATCTGCAAAGATGCTGTAACTGCATTAAAAGGGATTTTTAAATATGAGCCATATTCCCTTTCACTAAACAAACTAGGTGTATTCCACCCTGGAACAGGGAGAGAATTAATCAAGGGACAGCGAGCCAACAGCTGCTGTGTGGCTGCCAAAGAGAAGATGATACAGGATTATAGAGAATTGAAGAACATTTCATAAGAATTGAGGGATATTTACAAGAATTGAAGAATATTTAACAGGTTTGTTTGAAGGATGAGGTTTTATTCAGCTCTGATGAAAACCAAGCACATAAACCTCATTGTAAATCCAAGAGAATGTGGAGTTTTTAAAAGCTGTTTCTCCAAATGTTTAACTTATCATAAACACTGATTCCCTTACATAAATAAAAGCTTTTTTTTTTTTGTAAAAAATAATATACAATTCATTTTTTCACTCATTAAAAAAAAACCCACAATTTGCAGCTTTTCAAAGAGGAGTACACAGAGCTATTACATTCCTGCTACTGAGCTCCACACAGCACTTCCCATCTTCCTTTTCCTTAAAAAAGCTTGGCACTTTGTACTGGAGAGAGGAAAGATTTTAAGTTCTCTTCTCAGCAATGATTGCCTCATTTATATGATCTATTTTCTCCCAAGGATAAAAAACATCACTATATGATATTAATGTTTTTCTAGCATAACTCAGCCTTTTGTCAGAGCAGAGCTGGATCCTCTGAGCCTGGAAGGTGAGTGGAAAAGAACTTTAAGGGCATGAACTCAGAGTGGGATAACAGAAACATCCTGATGGCAAAGAAAAAAGAGCACTGGGATGACACAGGGAAGTTCAGACACTTCATCATTCTGCTTAAAAAAGATTAATTAAAACAGCACCAAAGTCATGGGTAGGCAGGTCAATGCTGAGAGAAATCACCCCTTAGCCAAAAATCTTCCATATTATTTTTCTAAAGTTGTAGGAGCAATTTGATCTTTGCATTTATGAGGGTCGTAGGACTATAGTTACTGCTTTTACAAAAGAAACATCTTCAGCCATTCCTGAGTGAATTCAGGGTTATTTATACTCAAATTATCCATTGCTATTTATACTGAAATTATCCATTGTTTGGGCTGCCTATAAACCTGTAATCTCAGTAAACTCAGTAATCTTTATTTGAGCCAAACTTGGTGAAGAAACGTAAATACATTGTCTCATAGAATACATTGATAGCCTATGGGATGACCAAAGCATGTTATTGTTATTAGCATCACCCCAAAAATGATTCACCCAACAAAGGTGACCCCTTACAAACCAGCCCCCAAAATAAAGAGGTCACCTGTGACCTCCCTGGGGATGTGGCTCTGAATTAATCATAGAGAGATTATGATCATGGAATGGTTTGGGTTGGAAGGGACCTAAATCCCATCCTATTCCATCCCTACCATGGGCACTTTCCACCATCCCAGGCTGCTCCACGCCCCATCCAACCTGGCCTTGGACACTTAATTAGTCCCTCATCATAATCACATAAATGGATTCATGCTCTCCCTTTAATTACAGCAGGTACATGGAATGGTTTCTCCTCTGCCCCATTTGGGCAGATCCAGCTGTCATTGCTGGAGATATCCATCCCTGAATAATGCAGCTCCAGCAGCAGCTGTGTGGAAAAGCTCTGTGTTCTCTTTCTTTACAAGGACAGAAAATTTAACCACTGGCTGTGTTTTCACTAGAGAAGCTTGATGAGCTTGATGGCTCCTCAATCACCATGAGAAAAATCAACAGCAATCAAAGTGCTCCGGTATTTCAAACCTTCAAGTGACCTTTCGAGAGGATTTCAGTTTGAAAATACAATATGAGGAAACTCTATGGATTTGGGAATTCATCTTATAAGCCAAAGCCTTTGCTAAATGTCTCCTGCTAGGAATAAACAGCAGTGGAGATCAAAGGTAGGG
The DNA here is from genome assembly GCA_013397095.1 of Sterrhoptilus dennistouni. NCBI lineage: Eukaryota > Metazoa > Chordata > Aves > Passeriformes > Zosteropidae > Sterrhoptilus > Sterrhoptilus dennistouni. The sequence goes on along the minus strand of VWZU01019442.1, from coordinate 439,711 downwards.
GAAGAAAACAAAGAAAAGGCGGGTGGTGATCTGCTGGTGACCTGGGTCAAGCACATATGTAATTATTTGTCTTCAATTCTGGGTATTAGAAATGTCCCTCAGCTTTCAGAAAGAGAGCAATCCCAGTTAGACAAACTGAGAAACACAAGGGGGACACAGGAAACGAAAGAAAATCCCTCACATGAAAAATAGTCCCACTCTAGTGGTACAGGAAAAGACATTGGAGAGAAGGAAAATAGTGAATTTTACTGGCAAAACCCTGGGGGCTGAGCAGGAGGCTGCAAAGAAAGCCTGGATCCATCACAGAACAGCAATTAGTGCTTTTAAAGTTGAGAGAGTTTTCATGGATTTTTTTTAAAAAAAGGTTTGGGTTTTTTTCCTCCCAGCTAAAAGCTGAAGAAAAGTTGGTTATAAAAGCCTCTCTATTTTTGGGCAGAATGGACAGAGAAAATTTCAGGTTAAAAAAAATAAAATAATTGCAAAGAACAGTGAAGACAAGGAAAGCTGCATTTGTACTTGGAGCTTAAAAATAGCAACTGGAGCAATACGAAGTGTGTGAGTTTGAATATGAACACACAGCACAGAAGTGCTGAGTAATCCAGAGTGCTGCTTAATTTAAAAAAGGGATCTTGCTATCACAGGCATCTCAAAATTAGGATGGGATTAAGATACATCAGAGGATAATATGAAAAAAAAAACCCAGTGTAAATTGCCTTGACAAGACTGAAGACCAGGGTGACAAAGGAGCAGAGCCAGAAATCAAAGAAAATATAAATAAATAAAATAGAGCAGTGCCTCCACATCTCCCTAAATAAGCAGAAGTATTCTAGGAACTGATATTTTCCCAGAATGGCCTAGAAAGGGGAACATTACTGGAAAATATTGACACTAAAGAAGTTGGCAGTCATCAGCAAGTCAAAAGAAGTAATAGGGTAGAGATGCAGTAAAATCACAAAATTCAGAAGATGCATAGGAAGAGGTATGAGGAGATGTGAAGCTCCTGGGTACATTAAAACAGAGTTTTTCTGCACAAAGTGTAATTAAATCTTGAATCTCAATGACCATTATCAAGATAATGAAGTAACCGATGATCTACAACAAAATCCTACCCTTCCCAAAGAGTAAATTGATCAAATCACTCCATTACACCATTATTTTAGCATGTATAAACTGCAAAAAACACAACAGAAAGAGTCTGGAGCTGCAGCTCTCTTTGTTGTATTTTTATAGAGGAATTTTCTAAATGAACAAAACAGAAACAAGTTTCTTTAAGCCAAACCAACATGCACTGGTGTGAGGAGGAAAGCTCTGCTCTAAAATAAAAATCAAGTTGTTTATTGAAACACAAAGCAGCAGATTCAAGGCTTTTGCTCATCCCATGTTATAGGAGGATATTTTAGAGGGAAAGGTCAAACTCAAGTTTCACACTCCTTATTGATGCTGGGAAACAATGACAGATTTATTGTAGAGATTTGTCAGCAGCAGCAGTGAGGTCACTGTGCCCCAGTAAAGAGAAAATGTTCATTTACCTGTAACCCCATCTCAGTTAAACCCTTCCTTACCCAACCCTTTGGCTGGACAAAACATGTATTTACCTTATAAAGCTCAAATTCTGCATCAATATCCAGCTAATTGGAGGTTTGCTGTCGTTAATTTAGATAATATACATTCATCTCACATAAATAGCTTCTAGCAGCTTCTTTAATTTAACCTTTCTTTTGGCCTCCTTTTTTCACTGTCACACAACCAGCAATTGAGAGCTCACAAATGACCTCCTGTGCCACAGCCCTGCCATAACAATCCATGGGAGGAATTTCATAAAACAGATTAAATTCTGCAGCGTTGGCTTTGATGAATTAGTGGAATTTGTTCCCTGCAGCTGCTCGGAGTTAATCTTTGATTTTTAGCTGAGTGTTGGAAAGAGTAAACCAGGGACATGTTGTAGTTTTGACACCTTCGTGGCTGAAATGGAAATAAGAGCCTCAGCATCCACAGGAGCAAAACTTTTAAAGATTTTTGCCTTTTATCTCTCTCATCTCACTGCTTAAAACAACACCTGAGGAGGGACTTCCCATGACAAAGTGTTTCTGTATAAATTCTGAGATTATTACAATTATTCTATAATGATTATTCCTTCCTGCCTGGTGTCACATCACAATGAAGCAGAGCTGAGGATCATTTTCTCACAAAGCCTCAAAGGTGGCAAATAATCTCAAGGTAAAAAATTACCTCCAGCACAGCAAATCACCCAAAATGTTTTGTTCAACATTAAATTATTATTCACTATTTAAATTAAGGATTGCAAAGGAGATTCATTCTGAGACTTTTCCATTTCCCTCATACTCACAATATAGCTAATGAACCAAGAAAGCAATTAGTGAAACATCTCAATTTGTAGCAGGTTGAGGTAATCTTTAGCCAGGGCACAGTTAAAACTCCTGCACTGTGAAAAGGAGACTTTTCATCTCCTGAAGCAGCTCTGGGGAGTTAATGAGCCCTCCTAACACAGAGCGCCAGTGATGGCACAATTTGTCATTTCTGGCTGCCCCTGGATCCCTGGCAGTGCGCAAGGCCAGGTTGGAGGAGCCTGGGACAGTGGAAGGTGTTCCTGCCCATGGCAGGGGTGGCACTGGATGGGATTTAAGGTCCCTTCCAACCCAAACTATGGCAGCACAGCAGGGATTTCAACAAGATATGGAATTTTTTGAGGCATTTCTCCCATGCAGCTCAGTTAAACACTTCCACACAACCTTTGGGAGCAGCCCAGTCAAGATCCCACAGCACTGTGGTGTGCAGTTCCCAGTTCCCCAGATTTAGAGGGATTTCATTCCTGTGGGAGAGCACTCCCATGGATGATCCTGTGCTGATCCTTCTGTGCCATCTGAGGGTGTGGGCCTGATATTTCTGGGTCTCAGAGGTTTTAGCCTGCTAGCAGCTGCTAACTTTTTCCCAAGGAAAAATTTCTCAAGAAAGCTTCTTCTCAAAACAATCTTGGCAAACAACTCTCCTTTCTCAAAACAATCTCTCTCCAGGTGGTGTTTTGCTGTTTCTCTGGTTTAACCAATGGCATTGGAGAGGTGTTGTTCCTATTCACCAACCATGTTAAGTCTGTATCAGAACACCTTATAAAAGGTAGTAAGAATTAGACAACAATGCCTTTTTTCTATGCTCTTTGCCTTCTGAAATATTTGGAGTCTCTCATCTTTCTTTGGGTCCTACAATGACACCAGGGGGAAAAGGGGAGAAGGAGAGGAGCACTTCCATGGGAAGTGGAGCCTGCCTGACTCATGCAGAGTTGATTAACAAGCTCCAGAATAGGACACAATTCAGGAATTGTACATGGACATGCCCAGATCACTACAAAAATGCAAGAAATAATTCAATGTACTCAACTACTGAGCTGCAATCAACAGATCACTCCCAAAAGAAAGCAGGAGTTGTGAACAGCTTAATGCAAACAACTTTACAGCACAAAGAAACAGGGAATAAGGAAAACAAGGCTACATAAGGAGCAGGAAACATTATGGAAAATACAGTGGCAATAACAGAACTTACTGGTGTGCTGCAGTATTTTGCCTAGTAATGATTTGTGTCCGTAAAATTTTCAGGGGACCTGAATTGATGAGGTAGGTTTGTTATTTTAGGATTTTATGATAGATTCTCCTATAGCAAGGACAATAAACATAGAAAGTGATTTTGTTTGTTTGTTTTAAAATTCAGTGCATCCATAACCACATCTTGGCTAAAAAAAGAAATACCTAATTCTAATTCAACCAAAAGTTCCCCCTGAGGCTTGGACTCAATTGGATGCTGGATGGTAAAATCAGCCTCTCCCTTTTCCTTAGAATAGCAAAGAGAAAGGAGAATGAGCTTGACTTTATTTACAGCAATGGTGATCTTAGGAGAAGCATGGGACTGGGTAATTGAGTCAGGAACAGGAGTGGAAGTCTCCTGTGACAGCCTGTAGTTGTCAGAGCCGCAGTTAAACGCAGCAGACACGGATTCAATTCATATTTTCAATGCCTGGATCAAACCTGGCCTCCAGACCTCTGGAGAGCTGCTTCTCACAGCAGCTTGGTCCTTCCACTCTGATACAGAGAACATTAATCAGAAAACTACACAGGTAATTCTGCACTTGGTGCTGAAAATACTTCATTTAGAGCTGCATCAAAAAAAAATTCCTTTCCCTTAGGAACTGGGAGATTCCTGCTTGGAACAGCCATGGGGAAGATGGGGCTCTGGGAATGTTCGAGGCAGGTGAGGATTCTGTGGGTGTGAAATTATTGGCAATTATGTCTGAGCACTGGATGCACATGTTTTTTGCTAAATGTGTTCAGATTTGCTGGAGGAATTGGCCTGAAGTAGTTACTGAATTTTGGGAGGCCTGATTAAAATAAACTGTGTTCAAGACACTTGTGCTGCACAGAGACTCTGGAGTCCAGGGAGAGCTCTGGACATGTCAGACACCAAAACAACAACAAATTAAAGAAAGGAACTGGCTCAGGAAATATTACTGCTGGTACCTGAAAACAAGCTAAAATGCAGTTGCTACCTGAGGAGCACAAAGGGAAAGAGAAAGAACATGAGAAGCAATAAAGTGGAATTTGGATGTGGCAGAGCAGCTCGCTGCAGATCCACACAGGAAATTAGCACAGGTAATTAATCAAATCATTCCATGGTGTCCTGCCATTCCCATACAGGCTGGAAGGCTTGGAAAGGCAGTTCTGGGATGAGGGAAAATGCCCCTTCCTCCCTCTTCCCTCAGCTGCCAGCCCCAGAGCAAGGCTCCCCTTACTGGAAATGCAGACAGAAGCACAACTTTCCTTGCAGCTCACTGCTCGGGTTTCTCCCCTCTGAATCTCTCTGACTTTTCTGGTAGAAGGAGCCACCAAAACAGCTCTTTGACTCTGCACAAGCCACCAATCTCACATCCAGTCCTGTTCCCTTGGAGGCTTCCATCAGCCTTCCCAGAGCAGTGCATTTGGTCACGGGGAGGTTTGTCAATTTAGGAGGGGGACTATTCCCAACCAGGCACTGTGAGAATCACAGAATCTTCAAATGGTTTGAGCTGGAGAGGACCTTAAAGGCTACCTGATTCCACCTCCTGCCATGGGAAGGGACCTTCCCTAATGCAGCTGTCCAGGTGCTGTGATTCCACCCTGCTGGATGTCCTCCTCCCTGTGCCAACCTCACAGGGGCAGAGCAGCAGCAGCAACGTGAGTGGGACCCTTCTCACAGCCCCCCAGTGAGCCCTGAGCAGGAGAGGATCCCCTGGCTTCATGCAAGAGGGCTCAGAGATCCATTTCCAAGCCCTTTTATCTTCCCACCTGCAGGAGAACACGACCTGCAGTGGTGTTTGGCTCCTGCATCCTCCTCCCACGTCCAGCAACCAAGTCGGCCCACATTTCCCACAGGACAGGAGAGAGCTGTTTGTGATCACTCAGCTGCTGGGGGAAGGTGTGTGTGCTGCTCAAAGGTGTGTGTGCTGCTCAGGGAGGGTTTGGCTCTGGGCAGGCACAGCAGGGCACAAATTGCCATCAGCCATGCAGAGGAATCCAGTATCCCCTGCTCTGCTGCCTCCACAGAGGATGCAAAAAGAAGATGAAACCTTTCTTAATGATCTCCTGGTGTCACTGTGAGTGTGGGCAGCAAGGAGACAACAGCAATGTGGCTGTGGTGGGGATGACTCCCCAGGCCACAGCTGAGTTTCGTGTTTAAGGCAAAGCTGCAGCACTTTGGATGAAGAGCAGGTCATTTACCCAAACATAAAAACACTTCTTTGAGCAAAGAAGCATCTTTCTGCTACCTTCCACATAAACTCCAGATTAATCTGCTGTTCTAAAGTGTTTATAAGTAATATCATGAGAGTTTCCTCTTAAACAGTTTTGTTTTATAGCTACATTGCCAGCTTGTGTTCCAAAATCTCAGCTACGAGGTTCCACAGATTTTGGGGGAGTCTGCAGGATTAGTGTGCTCAATTTCTGCCTCTCAGACTCTACCATCTGCTCTTTTCAGTCATCCTGCATTTCTCCAGGAAGGTGATTTTCCTTCCTGTCCACCATCTCTCTGGCAGAAAAGTGCATTTTAGTGAACTAATTAAATAGAGTTGGATTGTACATCAAATATCAGTAATAATACCAGGCACTAACGTTCTGGCTGCTGTGAGAACAGGTTGCAATACACATTGTACCTGTAATACATCACTGGGATAATGATTTGATGCATCTGTGCTGGTAAATCCACCCTTGGCAGAGTGACCAGCAAGCAAAAAGCTCTGGAAAATATTTCTGGGAAAGAGGACGCTGGAATGGTGGAGGGAAGGATACTCCACCCTGTGCTGTCCTTCCCTGGATTTCTCCTCCGAGCCACATTCCCAGGCTTGTGTGAGGCTGTATCCCCAATTTTCTCCTCCTTTTCTGACCCTCCAGAGTATGAGCAGCTCTCCTTTTCTGTATTCTACTTATTAATTATTATTAATTCAACTCCTGGTTAATTAAAATCTAGTGTATCCCAGAAAAACCTGAGCTAAACCAGCTTATGTTTTTTAATATGCTTTTTTCCCCCCTCCCAAAGGATTCCTGAGTCCTTTACAAGCTACAACCAGAGAATGATTAAAATTAAAGCTTTTCTTGAGTTCAGTTTTAATTCTGTGAGAGTTAATTTAATTGAGTGGAAGACACATTGATAACTTGCCCTCACTTCCCATTTCTGTGGGATAAAAAGAGGGAGATCTTAGCTAAGGAAAATAATATCCCCTGGGAGGGGAAATCTTGAGATGCTCAGAATGCAGTACCTGTAGCCAGTGTTTCTTCTCAGGTGAAGAGAGGTAAAAAAAGGATATTTTTGGGAGAACAAAGTTCACAGAACCCTTTTGGAGAAAGCTAAACCTAATTCCTTGATCATCAAGCTGTGATCTCCCCTAGATCCAGAACACTGAGTTTGCAGTGACCCACTCATCCTCTAATGTCCATAACTCCCCAAAAACAGCCATGAAAAGAAGCAAAAAGTATTAAGTATCATAATAAAAATATAAATTGTCACTGCCCAGGTTCATTTGGGCACTGGGGGATGGAAGCACAAGGCTCACATCCATCTCCATAAATATTTTCAGCCAAAGGTTAAAGAACAGTAAAACGAACTAAGCTGTCAGAGAAAATACATATTAGCATTTAGATTAACAGTTATTATCTCCATTTCCCATCAGCAGACAACACTGAAATACGTGATGATGGCTTCAGATATTTTTTCGGAAAGGTTAAGGGGTCCCTGGATTGAAAGGGCTGGGAAAGACTGGCCTGGGAGATAAATGGCCTGGCCCTGGCATGTGCTGTGCATCCGCAATACATCTGGACTCTGGCTGGAATTAAAATTCATATTGCAGCAGCAATTAAAAGACAGAAGTAGGTCAGGAGCTGTTGTTCACGGCAATGTGAAAGAAAGGAAAAAAACCCGAAGCAAGCGGCATTTGCCTGCAAGAAAATCCAGCCTTGAGCAACTCAGGATAAGGTAACAATGAGAGGATAACACAGGGAAAGGAGAGTTGGGTGGTTCAGTTCTGGGCTCAGCAGGCAAAGGCTGCTCCCAGTGGGCAGCTCTCAGGCTCCACAGTGACATCAACTCTTTTTTTTATCCATGGATAAAAGTCTTTTGTTGTCCATGGAAAGGGTTGTCCCAGAGATGCTCCCACAGTGCCCTCCCTGGTGTGTCATGTCACCCGATGGGACAATACCCATTGTGAGGGCCACAACCAGCTCCAGGCATGGAAAATGGGAATAAACCCACATTGCTTCAATTGCTGTTTGAAAACTGCAGGAGTTTGGTGCAGTTCACCTGCAGGCTGGCACGGACCCTCCCTGCAGGCTGCTCCTGTGCTTGTGCAATGCTGCACAATTCCTGCAGGTGAGGGATTGCATGGGCAGCTCACTTCTAGTTCCTCAGCCGAACTGAACAAAGTGAGACCCAGCCACCCTATGTTGATTAAACCTTGCTTTCAGTATAATCTATTCTTAAGGGTGTCTGTTAACCAAAACAACACACACACACAAAAAAAGTTCTCTCATTCTGTAAGAATTTGCATGGGAACTTTGCCTGTTAAAGTTTGGTTTTATCCAGAAAGGGAATTTGAAAGTAATTTTAAATGGCCCAAAGAGCAGCAGTTGGTCCCAGAAGAGGCAGAATCTCTCCATGTGTGGCCCTGGGCTCTGCCTTGCCCTGCTTCTCATGGGAATTTCCAAGCCAAGCCCTGCCAGGTATGTCCCCAACCTGCCCAGCTGTTTGTGCTCAGCCTCCCAAATCCATTTTCCATGTTGGCAGCTCCAAGTGGCACAAGGAATCCAGAGCAAGAGAAGCAGAAAACTAAATGCAATCAATTAAACCCAAACAGATTTGAAACTCAGTCCCAGAGATGTCCCAGAGCACCCACAGGAACTGAGGCCAGAGTTACCTCCTGGTGCTAAAACACTTATTTTCTTCTACATATTTATCCTACAGACGAAAGGGAAAATGTATCCATATTCTCTTGACTCCATTCTTCTTCTTCCAAAACACAGCCCAAGTAATTGTCAATATTTGATTTTGTCACTGGTTATTGTGTTTTCTACACTATTTTGTTCTCTGCCCCTCATAAATCCTGCACTGATGGGCTTTAATCACCAGCAAAGGTTTTTATACCTCATCCCACCTCCTGCCATGGGCAGAAAAGACATTTTGAGTTGTGATACAAGCCTATGCAGGACCCTAATAATTCTTAGTGGTAACACACCATCAACAAGTGGGGCTATAACACTTTGAGCTGTTGATACTTAGCAGGGAGGGGAAGAAAGAGAATCCCTTTCCACAGGGAGTGGTCAGGTCTTACTCCCCACAGGAGCTCGCCCAGCTTGTCCCAGTTGCTCAGAGGATTTCCAGGTCGTTGGACCCCTGGGCACTGAGAATTTCAGGTTTTCTGTGCTGACAGGCACTGACCCTCAAGCAAACACTGCATTTGACCTGAGGCCATGGAAAAGGCTTCCAAAATTGAGTGACAGCACTGGGATTATGGGTGTGGAGTTTGAATAGAAGTGTGTGATATCACAGGGTGGAAAACTCAAGAGTTTAAGGGTTTAGAATATAGTAATATAGATATAAAGCAAGATGGAGGTTTTAGGGTGGAGGCTGAGTCCTTTTTCACCTTCTTCTTCATGGGTTTGGATGATATCTTGTAATTGGGTAGAAAAATCCACATTGCAAGTGGTTGGTTATTGGGTTAAAAGTAAAAATAATTTAGGTGTCATTTTGTAATTGGACAGTTTGTCCTCAAAAGGCCTTGTAGAGAGATAGAGCCATTTTCTACATTGTTAGCTAGAACTCACAGCTTGTGAGACTGTAACAGAGATAAAAATTAATAAACATCTGAGTCTGAACATGAACTGTGTCTCTCGAGCATTTAATCCCAGCTCTAACAGTAGGAAAGAAGATAAAAACCCACACCAGGTGTGTGACTGAGGTGTTGCAGCATCACCCAATTACACAGTGATTAATGCACAGCACTGATGGCAATCTGGGACCACACACAGAGGTGGGAGTGTGGCTGTCCTGTGCTCAGCTCTCCCTCCCCAGGGATGCAGAAACGTCTCATGAAACAAGAGCAGTGTTGTATAAGGGAAGAACACCCTTGAAAATGCCCTGGGGGGGATGTTGGGGCTGGGCTGGACCACAAACAGAGCAAGGAGTGTTGGGAACTCTGCTCCTCCAGGCCTAGCTGCTCCCAGGCTGGGATTTGCAGCACAGGAACTCATGGAGGACAAGGGAAAAGCTTCATTTTAAAAATATGCATTGCAGTTTTATCTGTCTGTAGTTATACATTAAAGACAACATGTACACTGACACCACCTCAGCTTTCCCATTTAAAATCACAAGATTGTGGAATAATTGAGGTTGGAAAGCACCTCCAAGTCACAGGATCACAGCATCATTAAGGCTGGAAATGACCTCCAAGAATCATCAAGTCCAACCTTTGACCAAATACCAGCCATGACAATGAGAGACCTAAGAATGACACATCAACAATCACAGAAAACACCTTTTCCATACACATCAAGTACAAAACTCCCCCCCCTAGCCAATAAACCTAGCCATTCTACATCACTGCACACACTGGTTGAACCATTCCAGAGCACACTTTGGCCAAGTTTAAAAAACTTTACAACAAATTTGCTTGAACAGCTACCTTTAAATTCTCAAAAAGTAATAAAAACTAAAACTGGCACTTGACCTGTGCCCAATGCCAGAAGGAGATCCTCAATAAAAACTGCTTCATGTGTGGTTTGGATTTTTATACCTATAATTCAATAAAGAGGAACAGATGTAAAAAATGTACCTTCAAATTTTATAGAGTTCAAATTAACGTGCAGCCAGTGCTTGTGGGGTTATCCAAGGATTAGGAACTCTCCATGGGCAGGGCTCAGGGACTGAAAGGGACTTCCCTGGAGAGAACTGATGCTCCTGCTGGGACTGCAGGGAGTTAGAGAAGGGAAATACTGCCCAGGGCCACTCCAGCCTTTGGCACTGGGGTCATTTTATGGCTTCCAGCTGCCCATGCTGATGTAACCTCAACATTAAACTGCTTCTGTAGCAAATAAATGCTGATAATCCACTAAGCCTCCTGTTTAAATTTAAACCACCAGGAAGAAAGCTGATGGAGGAAAATCAGCTCATTCTTGATAGCTCAATGCAATGACAAGAAGCCAATGGAGACTTAATGCCAACGTCACTAAGACTGAGTTTTTAATGCCATCTGGAATCATCATCCAGTGCATTTTTACTTGTAACTTTTTCTGTTTTGCCCCATTTCTGGGTGCTCAGAAGAGAATTTCTCCTCTACAGGAAGCATTTTACCAGAGCAGTGACTGCAAAGGGTAACTGCCCTCCACCCCACCACTGCTGGCAGCAGCACAAACACAGAGCACCAGGAGCAGTTCATGACTATTTATACTTCACAACCCCATCCTGCTGAAAGCTTTTAAGTAATTAGTTTTCCTCATTAACAGATGCACTGCCTGGGGAAGGGCATGCAGGTGCTCCTAAGCCCCATCCTGGATTACAGGGCAGCACCACACAGGCTGGGAGGGCAAAGCTCAGAAATGCTGAGCTGGGCTGGTGGAAAGGGCAAAACCACCACATTTATATAAAAATGTGTCATTTCTGCAAGATCACAGAATGTAACAGCAATAAAAAACATTCCCAGGGCATTACCACAGTCCCCTTGTATTTAAATCAGAAGGACAATATTTATTTAAATCACTTTTAGGGAGACTCAAATATACTTCAAGGGATATCAGAGTTTTTTGATGCTAAAGCTGCATCCTGTCCTAAAAAAAGGAGCAAATTTTATACTTCCCATGGACCAAGAAGTGATTTACAAACACAGGGAACAGGGAGAGCCAATAAAACACGTGGGGTTTGTACCTTCTCCCTGCCACATCTCATCCATTATCCCATTTTTCTCTTTCACACTTTCACAGGCAAAACGGACATCAGGTAAAGCGTAATTTAATATTATCACTAATGCATTCAAACCCATCACCAAGAGCTAGGTTGCTAAAATTGCACTGCAGGGAAAAAAACAAAACCCAACCCAACAGGTAATTTTTTTTTCTCAAGGTAAAACATTGTTATCTCCTTGGAAAAGCTGGGCCTAGTGCTCCAGCACTCACTGATGTCTATTGAAAGCACCAGGATTATTTTCCTGAATAAGGATTACTCCCATGATTAAGGAGGGCAGCATTACATCCATTCTTTGCATATCTCCTGCTGTTTACATATCCCTGTTTTCACCTCTTGGTTTTTTGTTGGGTTTTTTTTAACACGGGGCATTTAATTACTGCTAGCACCAGATATCATTGTGCTGGACTCGTATCCCTTCGAAATTTGGCTGGGTTCTGGATGCCAAATAAGAAATGCTTTTGTGATCCAAACAAAGGAAATAAAGCAGAAGCAGCAGAATCTGGACTATGCAATTAAAAACAAATAAAAAGAGAGGGAACTTGTTATCCACAATCAAGGCTTATTCACGATTCATCTCACATCCCTGCTCCTACCCATGGCCTCTGCTCTCGGGAGCTGATTGTTCTTGTATCAATTTTTTAACTGTGCCAAGGACTGAGTTACCTGAGAGCTCCGGGGCACTGCTGACAGGATCACTGCTGGAAAATAACAGCACTCAAGACAGTTGGAACAAATATTATGGGTAGGCTTGCTGTTAATGATTAATAAATAAAAACACTTTGATGTTTTTCACCTTGTAAAGAAGGAGTGAGAGTTGCTTTAGTTTGTCACTGCCATGTGCTTTACATATAAAATATATCTCATTCCTATCCTTAGGAAAACAAAGTTACTTTTCCACTACTTTATGGTAAAATAGAACATTTAATGCAGAGTTATTAATTAAGAACTTAATGCAGGTCTCAGGTCATGTTCTCAACCCAAGGAGAAACGTGTGTAACTGAATAAAAAACACCACCACAAGTTAAACTTCCAACACGGAACCAACTTTTTTTTTTTTTTTAATAGAAAACAAAACTCCTTTTCAGGTTCTCACATTTGACAGCGAATTACATTAATCTCAGTTTAGAAAAATCATAAAGAGAACATAAATATCTTTAGTTTTAGTAGCGTGCCTCGGGGGGTTGACAATTTAAATAGCAGCAGATAATTTCAGACGGCTCGATCACAACTTCAGTGCCGGTTCTGCAGGCACTGTTTACATATTTCCCAGAGTTAAAAAGAAAGGTACTTCCTGCCTTTTTAGGAATCACTTCAAACTCAAAAAGGAATATTTTTTTAGCGAAAGCGGCACGAAATAGAAAGCAGCTCAGCAAGGACGCTCAGAACCCCCTCAAAGTTCCCCAAACTCACCCGGAGGCCGCGTTTCCCG